>CAKNXH010063041.1:103388-123760 GCA_932178445.1 Andricus quercusramuli
CTTGTGGTATCGAATGTAATTATTTCAAAAAAATAGGCGACTAAGCTCGCTGTTCCTAGGGGTAGGTGGGTTAGCCTGCTTGTGATTTGGTAGGATTCGTTTCTAGGAGTTAGGTGAATTAGGGGTGCGTGGGTTAGCACGCTTGTGGTATCGTATGTAATTATTTTAAAAAAATAGGTGACTAAACTCGCTGTTCCCAGGGGTACGTGGGTTAGCCTGCTTGTCGTTTGGTAGAGGTTGTTTTTAGGGGTTAGCTTGGTTAGGGGGTAGGTGGGGAGGGGTATTTCAAATCAATTTTATGTACAATACACTTTAAAATTGGTATAATTCGATTGATCAAGATGTAATAACTATGCTCGTTGCTTAACATCATTTTCACCCCATTCTAGCGGTGTTTTTTGGCTATAGCTAAAAATGTATGGGGTACATGTATTTTTTTGACCTCGAATTCGGATTCAGCGATAAAAAATACATAGGGATGCATGGGTCTGGTTCAGGGATATGAAAGTTCATTTTTTTTGTGGGGTTGTGTTATCATTAATCACTGTAACAATGATTTTGTTACCGAGAATGCAAGAGCACATGTAAAAGTCCTTAAAAAGTAATTTATTTGATATTTCCTTCTTAGCTGTAAATCTCATGGCTAATTCTCCTGACATGTACTTTTTGATGATATTGGTGATGGATTTTCGAATTTGATTTTTCGTCAAAAATAAGCTCAAGTAGTAGTCTTATGAATGTGCAAATTATGTATTCTTTTATAAAAATACAACATTCAATTTTCTTTTTGAGGTTTGACTTCACTGCGTTATAAACATAAATTACTTATAATTTATTCACTTACTTTCGTTTTCGTTCTGGAATCTAGGAATGTTGGAAACTACTCGATGTCTCCGAACGCGACGAGCTCTTTTCACTTTCGGCATTTTTGACTATTTGAATTACACTTTAATCATTGATACAGATGAAGTCACAAAAATACTCGCCAATATAACCTCAAACCAGCCTACTTGTCATCTGTTTGTGTTCAAGAGGTTAAATATGGAGCCCGACTGGAAACAGACGCACAGCCAAGTTCATGGCGCTGCAATCAAGAGCTGTGAAACAGAGTTGGTTTAACCTAGATTCAAGATTTGTTAATTAAAAATTCTTAACTAAAGCGCGGTTAGTTAACCGCACTTTCAACATTAACCCTGTTGTAGCCATGAAATAATATTCCAAGTTTTGGTCCAAACTTGTAATTGGTTATTTTCAAATAAGAAGCATTATAATTTGAACAAGTTTTAGACTTTTATAACAATTATGTTATTGGGAATAAGCGATTCTAAACAAAAACCTTCGAATTGGAAAGAAGATTTACAATCGTAATACATTTTTTGTTATGTTATGTTGGTGTTTTTAATCTAAGATTTCTATTGTAGAGACTCTTGAAACGGTGTCCTGAAAAATAGTGGAATCTGTGAAGCACTCAAATGTTATCACTAAGAATTGATAAATCGGGATTAAGGTTTTACAGGCAGCAGCATGTAGATGCGGCTGGGACTGAGAGTGCATTTTGGCAGTATGATCGAGCTGTCTAGCGCTCGGCTATCATCCCACTTCACGTCATTGCTTCACTTTTCCACTCTTAGGGTGGCGTTCCCGTGATTGCAGATTGGCGTTGCGTTTTGCGTAGTGCGTAAAATCACTAGACATTTCAACCAATGACCTTCTCCTAGTAATCCAGAGAAACACTTTCGTTGACTGAAATGTCTAGTGATTTGATGCGTTACGCAAAACATAATGCCATTATGAAACACGGGACGTCACCCTTACTTTGTAGCAGTTATATTTTTTTTTTAACCAAAGATTTATCCAATGCACTTCCGCAGCGAAACCCCTTCCACGATGCTTACAATTTTTTAAGTGCCCTATTAAAACCTCAGTTCCGATTTATCGAATCTTTGTGAGATAATTTAAGTGCTCCGTAGATTTCTTAATTTTTATGGATATTTTTCCAACAGACTTAATGAAAAAAGCACTTTGTTTCAAAGAATAGTCCAAATAATTGATCACTATAGTAGGTTATGTTGATTATTTTTGTTGAAAATTCGTATTTTTCATCAAAAATGCAACCACTAAATTATCTATATCTTGTGCAAAATTTTTCATGAGTTATTCAAAACATTGTCTTTAATTTCCTATTATTTTAGATAATAGATACTATAAATTACAACAATTTTGTAACGATATAAATTTGATATTTTAGTTTGAGAAATTGTGCGACACAAAAGAATTACGCCTAGCGCGCGTGTTTGTTTTTTAGTGGCAATAAACGAAAATGATATGAATGATGCCTCCAGAGTTGAAAAGAATGCCGAATGAAATTTCCCCAATGAATAGCATTTGAATTGCGGCTAAATTAAACTGAGGAGACTTTTCCTGAAAACAGGGGCATTTAACGTAATATGGTCAGGGCTTTGCACAGGAAAGAGAAACGAAGCGTTACGTGCGTGTTATATTTGGAATGGGGATAAAACCCTCCCTGGCAGGCTATTGGCAAGCAGAGCACGACCAATGAAAATAAATCAAGGCTTCTCTCGTTTCTACAGTGAAGTAGCAACTGTAGTGAGAGTTGGTTCGTTCTCGCGAAATAAAAAAAACTAAGACGAATGAAAAAAGAATATCACCCTCGTGAATCTTTCTGACGCTGAAGCTTACTTTGATTCATTGACTCTACCGGATTGTCACCTTTTCTCATGCTAAACACTTGTCAATCTTACTAAAATCGACCATGAAATTTTGACTTTCAGAATTTCAAAAAGGCCGGCGTTTGAATAACTTACAAAATGCAAACTTTAATTGAAACCGTTTATCGAAGGGTGCCTAATTACTGAAATACCAATTTCGAGAATAGGAGATAATAGACATAAATATGAATTGATAATCGTATGGATACTTCAAAATCAAGCTAAGAAACTGTTCGCTATCATTTTTACTGAGCTTAAAATTTGATTCACAATAAATATTGACAAAAAATTGCTTACAAAGGAAAAGAGTAATCTTGCTAAGATTTCTGCCAAGATCCCTTTACCACCAAGCATATTCGGTTTGCATTTTGAAAAAATTGCGCGCAATGTTTTAATTGTCTTTATTTCTGCATACTATTTCTACAATATTTGTCCTAGAGGGTTGAAATTTGGCATGGGTGTTACAAATCTGTAATATACTCATGAAAAAATATTTTCATTCATCATCAATTATGTTTCTTCTTTGTTTCCTCAACCTCTATGTTGAAAGCTTTTTATTTAGTCCAATTTCTTTCAAGCAAGGCTCAAGTGAAAGCTTTTAAAATTTAAAATTGCGATTTGAAATCAAATTTGTCATTTCACATTCTTCATATTGTTTATATTATAGTGGTTGAAAGAAAATAAAGAATATGGAAATTTGATTTTCAGACCTCTATGCATGAAGCCTTCCTTTCAGTCCGATTTTTAGATTTTCCTCGAACACGAAATAATATATTACTGCAAAATGATATAAGGTATGTAAATATATCGCATAAGCCGGGAATCGCAGTATATCAAGATTTCTCAGCTCCCGCTGAATCGCTACAGTGGAAGGAAACTGTAACAAAAAATATGTTCACATTTTCGAGAATATCTGACAAAGGCAGCATGATTCATCGATTCTGACTATCGTTTCCATTCGAAGCTTCGAGACTATTAGTCGAAAATGCTCTTTGAATTGAGGACATCCGAGGCTTTTTGTTCTTACTAACACGATAACCTTATCGTCCCCGCGGGATGGAGTAAATGAGATTGGAGGCAATAACTCGTTAAAGGAGAGAAAAAAAAAACACCTTAGCAGAGGTATATCGGTAATAAATATCAAAATTGGGTTTTATTAATGGTCTGAATTAATGGCAAAGATTCATTTGAACAAAAATAATCTTGAGTTGCAAAAGGCTAAAGCTGAGCTTGCAATTGCAGTGATAAATAGCTGCGTATTTATTCCGGTTCCTGTACTTTCTGTAGTTTTTTAGACGTTTATAGAACTTTTTTTCCGTTTTCACTATCCATGAAGCTAGTTTCAGGATTAATGCAGAAGAAACTTGACATGAATCATATTTTCTGGAAAAAGTGTTCCTCTCAGAACTTAATGACATTTCCAATCGATGTACGTTAAAACGACTATCGAGTCCAAAGAATTTCGATGGAAATTCAAAAAATTTGAAAAGTCTTTCAGTTGAAAAAAATTAATTTTTGAAGGCGTCCTATTTTAAAATATCTACGTTATTTTAAGTATCTTTGAAATAATTTTCAACTAAATGAAGTCCGACAAGTTTTGAGGGATTATTTTTGCGCTCTAAACCCGTAGGTTGTCAGTGCTCGTTACTTCTGATTTCTTATGTACATCGTTTTTAGCCACTTGACACACCCTTTCATATTTGTGATTTTTTTTTAATTAGTGAGTACGCTCTTATGGTAGAAGCTGACTGTAAGCCGACCCGTCAAAATGCGTGGCAGATAAGATACTTATAAAATATATAGAAATAGGTCATCGTTTTTTATTCCACAATCCAAATATAAAGATGAAGAGAAAATTAAGCGTTTTCTCAATCGTTTTGATTAAATTCAATATACACACTTAGAATAAATTTATGACGATTAAGGAGGGAAAGGTAAGAGAGACTGAAAATTCTATCTTGATTGCAAATGATGCATTATATATTTGATATTTATTGTAACTTTTTGCCATTTTTCAGATTTTTTTCTAATACATGGAAATTCTATAACTGCAATTTCTATCTAGGATTATCTAGGATCCAGAAAAATTGAAATAATATGCAGAAATATAGGCCCGTCGAAAATTGTGTTTCATTTTTTTAAAGGGTTAACAAAATTTGGATTAAAAGTCATATTTTTAAATCCGTAAAAACGCTATATATGAGAGTTTATCAGTCCGGTTTTGAATTATTATCTATTCTGGGTTTTTTTTAATGAGACATCGAAATATTAAAAAAATACGCCTAAGGAAGAAATATCCATCGTAAGAACTTCTAATTTTCGAGGGGGAAAAGCGACTTTTGAAAACTTTACCACCCCCCAGGAGGCAGAGAGGGTGTTTTTTTTCATAAGTCGAAAAAAAATGTGAATAAAACTTACGTATTTCATAATGAAGAATCTAAATATGTGATAAAAAATGTGGGTTTCCATTTGAAATTACAAAGTTACCCTCACTCCTGCCTCCTAGGGGGTGGGGTAGCGTAAATCTTTTTGAAGTAGCTTTTCCGCCTCGAAAATGAAAAGTTTTCATCACGGATGTTCTTTCCATAGGATACGTATTTTTTGAGCAATTTAGATGTCTCAAGTTAAAAAAAAAACACCCAGTACAATTATTCATTTATACGTATGCACTTTTTTCCAACATTTTTCTCGAAATTGATATTTTGGTGTTGACTTATTTTTTTGACAAATGGCTTCTATCAGTAAAATTCATTGAAATAATTTAAATACATTAACATTTAACATTAATAAAATCTTTGATCGATTAAAATTTTTTTAAATATAATACAATATATTGTTTCGTTCAATAATTTAATTTGGAAAAAAGATGATTATTTTTGTGCTTTCTCAGAAAATTATCAATTATGAAAAATCTATTTGTTTTCAACATGAATGAAAATCTGTCAAAGTTGAACAAATTTTGGTGAACTCAACAAAGTATTTGATTGACCCAATTAAACTTTCTGGTTGAGTCAGCCAATACTCCATATACTATAAGATTTGGTAAAAACAACGAGCAAATTTAATGGGGCCAACCAAATATGTTGTTGTTTACCTAACAACCATATTCTGTGTTTGAACCAACAAAAATTTTGTTTATTCTACCAAATTGTTCTCTAAGTGTATTCAATACGTTGTTGTTGATCTTAAAAAGAATTAGTAAAACGTTAACCGCATTGACAGTGTTTAAATAAAATTTCTTTCTGTTCACAGGTAAATAATGGAGCGTGGAGTCTTCCTGGGTTTGTATGTGACTTTTACATAGCAATGGACGTAATGTGCAGTACGAGTTCGATCTTCAATCTGGTAGCGATATCAGTAGACAGGTGAGTTCTTAATCCCCTCTGGATCCTCATTCATTCATCAAATCACATAATTACAATAGGTTTCACCTGAGTGCTTCCCATTTCAATGACGAATTCCAGTTCCATCAGAGCTGTTTCAAAAGCCGCAGAATATCTTCACTTAAGAAAATTGTTTAAATTTCAATCAGAAGAGCAGGAGTTAGAAAATTCGTTTATTTCCCTAGATTAAGACCAAGTATAATGAGGGCTAAGTCGTAAGCCGTTTGCGCTGCACAGTTTTTACATAATATGAAATTTACTTTCAAAGACCATGGAAAATAATAAATTGATAAAATGTACTGATGAAGGATAGGCAAGTTATATCGACACACCTTGGCTGTACGTCCTTATTACGCTCTCCTACAAGTCCATTAACTCCGTAGGTAACGAGCGACTAATTGCTTCTTGGTACATCGCTCATAGTAGCACATCGAAAGCCCTTTTGATTTTGTCGTACGTTTTTTTGTAACCTCAGCTAATAACCTTTCTTGGATGTGTATGATTTTCTCTGTCTCGTAAATTTGTGAATGCTTTGCATAATTTTAATCAAATGATTTTGGTGTACATTTTCAGTATAGAATTTTATATTTTATATTGAGCGTAAAGTGCCTGAGAACATTTCTCAGCTTAATTGATAAATTTTTCTTTAAATAATCAAAATAGACGCCATGTGCCTACAACACACTAAAAAAAGTAGAACGTTAACTGAGTTGCTCAAATATCCCTTCCCCCTAACTATCCCCTCTCTTTCCTATCTCCTGTACTGTCTTGTCCTATCTGATTCTATCTAATCATATGTTATCATCCCCTCTACTCCTCAACTAATAAATTACTCCTCTCCCCTTGCTTCTCTTACTCACCGCTCCTCCACTTCTATAACTTCCCCCTCGTCAAGGTCCTTCGCCCCCTCCTTCCCCTCACTGCCACCAACACACCAACTTCTTCTCTGCTCACTTGACCTACTTCCCCTCCACAACTCGCCTTCCCTCCATTTCTCTACTTCCCCTCCATTCATACAGTTTCCCTCCCTGGGAAAGGAAGTACGACGTAAATCCTTGATGAAAACTGATTTAAAACTTTGCAACAGGTGTGCTTTCACATACTATATTTGAGGTGTGCTCAGGCCCGCAGAGAGGAAAACCGGGCCCGGGGAGTGGGACTGACGGGCCCCTATATGTAATTTAAAAAATTTAGAATTCAGGCTCATGTAATTTCCTGGCCCGGGGAGAATATCCCCTTCCACATCCCTCTTTCGACAGGCCTATGTGTGCTATGTTGCGAAAAATACAAATGCAATTGGACATTTTAAAGTGTAATGCAAAAGTTGTAGATTTCCTTTCTGAAAAAAAAAAGATTAGAAGAATTACGAATTATAATGAAATATAGAAAGCGGAATGTAAATTTTCTAGCCTACAGATGCGCAGCCGATTGATAATTCTTGAAATATTGGGAAGTATGAGTCTGGAAAATTGGAGTTAAGGAAAGGAGCATTTTTCTTAAGCTTGCGGCTTAGAATCACAGAGTGTAACCTATGAGATAAAAAACGTCAAAGTATGGGCAGAAACTTTTTCACCAGGGTTTCTTTTCTCCAATGTTGCAAGTGACTTTAGGATAGAATGAGTGTGGGAAGCATCGGTTTCGGGGGATATTTTAATCGACTGATGCGCTGCCCACAAAATCGTCGTTCAATGTACGCTCTTGAATTTGAATTGCAGATACATAGCGGTGACCCGGCCGATAAAGTACGCTAAACACAAGAACAATAGAAGAGTGTGGTTGACGATACTGTTGGTTTGGGCGATATCAGCAGCGATCGGGAGCCCGATTGTCCTCGGCTTGAATAACACACCAGATCGGACGCCGGATCTCTGTATGTTCTACAATACGGACTTCATCATGTACTCAAGCCTATCCAGTTTTTTGATTCCCTGCATTATAATGATCTTCTTGTATTATAGTATTTTCAAGGTTAGTGAAATAATTGATCTTCAAATAACCAACAGTAGAAACTCTCCCAATGTAACCCAGCAAAAAATATTTTGAATTTGCGGCATCTCCTATTTTGCTGGTATTTCTAAACAAAATGAATACATGACGTTTGGCAAAAGCAAAATTTTTCGCGAAATTATGAGTATTCGAACTTTGAAGTTTTTTCATGAAAAAAAAACACAAATCCGTTTGTTAAACCTCTGTATATAAATTTTGACGCAATTAAAATACTTATAGTTTCTACTAAAAAAAAAACTTTTTTGAAAAGATTTTTTTGGTCAAGAATTTTATTTCTCGCATTTTTCTTACAAATAACGTCATACACGAAATAATATCTTTAAAAAATTTTACTCACTTATAAGTTTGTTTATGTGTGTTCTGTCAAAAATTGCAAAATTAATTTCAGAAAGAAGCATAATATCAGAGAATTGAAACTCGAAAAAGAATGTTTGATATTGTTCACGCACCATAATAAAAGTATAAAAATAGTACCACTTTTTCGTCTCATAAAAAAGTGTTTGAACCCGGAGTTGAAAACGTAACTTTTGTAGTCCAAATCCACTTTCAGAACGTCCTCTGTCACTGACACATGAAATCTTTTGAATTGTTCATTATCATTCAATTATATTTCAGTGAACAGAAAGTGGAAATTAAGTGGGAAAGTTACGTAATCGACCATCAGCTTAGCAATCAGCTCATTACTTCTTTTTTGATGCAAAACTTATTCTAATATGCAAGTTTCTTATAAGTTCTAATAAAGGAATCTATAAGCACTCTAGGTTAGAGTAGAGCCAACAATATTTCGAGGTGGCTCTTGTAATTTGAGTGATACCTGAAATTTTGACAAGTCCTTACTGGAA
This sequence comes from Andricus quercusramuli, assembly GCA_932178445.1. Taxonomy (NCBI): domain Eukaryota; kingdom Metazoa; phylum Arthropoda; class Insecta; order Hymenoptera; family Cynipidae; genus Andricus; species Andricus quercusramuli. Next base: position 112,350 of record CAKNXH010063041.1, read on the forward strand.
TAAGTACTTAAAACTAGCAAAAGGGAACTTTTGAGTGCATCACTGCAGTTAAAAGTTGCATTAAGCACCCAACAGTAACTGAAGTCGTAAAATACCACTGGATGTAATAAATTTGAAAGCACTCGAAAAACCTCGACCGCTACTTAGAAATATCACCGTTAGAGCGTGCAGCGACCATTTCAATGGTTTTTATGATGTTTTCAAAAAACTAAAAAAGCGTAATCAAAAATTCTGATTTCGACAGAATTTTTCAAGAAAGAGTTTATCCATCAAGTAGTCTTAAAAATGTTGTCCGTTTGGTTTGGAAATTCTAGTAGCTTGATAATCAAAACCTATAAAAGTAATATTAGTTCATAATGAATAAAGTCTCATCAATTTTGGTCAAATTGATTTGGCGACATTCTAATAGGTACTTTAAAGAAATTTAGTTTCATGTGAATGATCTTAACATTTCATTTCATTTGAGCTAGAGTCCTGTGTGTTCCGTCTAAGTGGTCGACTTTTTAATTTCTGAGGCGACTTGAAATATTTTCATTTCTTTATTTTGTCTAAATAATATTTCGCTTAAGATTGAACCTTTTCCATATGCTTGGAACAAGATAAGACCTAGGCATTTGGACAAGTAGATATTGACAATAAAATTCTTAATTATCCATTAATGTTTTTCATAAATATCTTTACCAATAGGAAAACTATGTTTAGTTTCCAGAGAAATTACATGGGACAAATTTACATAAGATTACAAACATTTTTATTCGGATTTTCTTCTTCCTCAATAATATCCCGACGAAAATAGATTCTTTTCTATATGCTTGTACTAAGATAGAACCTAGGCATTTGTAAGAGTCGATATTGACAACAAACTTCTTTACTTTTTGATAATGTCTTGGATGAATATTTTTAACATTAGGAAATATATATTTAGTTCTTGGAGAAATGAACTAGATCATATGTACATTATTTTTTCATTTCAGGCACTACGAAATAGGGTGAGGAAGCAGAGGGCCAACAGAAAGTCAAATACCATGGACACAAAATCGGGAAGTGTAATTGAGAACATTACTCATACTAGAAGGTGAATAAATGTTGTTCGCCTCTTGGTTACTCTCTCGCTGTATTCTTTCTCGTTTTCTCTGACACAATAGACAGAAGCTTCCAGGGTAATTCACTATTCTCGCAGGCGGTGCATCCTTTTATTTCCATTCACTTCCCATAGAGAACAACGGTTCCTAAAGAATCTTTAAATGTAATTAATTAACATCTGCAACGGCTGCTTCATCCTACAAATTACTACAGAGACCTTTTGCACGAAATAATGCTTAAGATATTTTAAGCTTTACGACAATAACAAAATATAAAATTATATATATTAGTAATAATCATCCAATTCATTCATTCAATTTCTCCACATTGAAGCTTATATGATTCTGCCAGTTTCTGCATGCTTTTCGCGTACTTTTTTGAGACTTCTTATATCTATTTGACATCTTATAGAATTGTTTTCCAACTTAAAGCAATATGGAGTGGTTTTCCTCGCACCGAAATGCTTTATCGCTAATGTTTGAATGATTAATTCCGCACTTTAGATTACAATTAATAAACTTAAGAAATCATGATGCGGAATTTTTAAATTAATCTTTTTTTTTTATTCCTAATTTGAAAATGCTTCAATTATCAAACAACATTTGAAGTTGTCTAATTTTCAACGCTTTTAGCTTGAAATATTTGATTCAAAAAATTTCCAATTTAGAAAACATAATTTGTGAAGTTCATGGCGTTTCAAATTCTTCAATTTTAAGCGCCGAAGTTGAAAGATTTTTCAACATAGTTCACACTTTTCAGTAAAAAATCTATCCAATCTCTCTAAATATCACTTGGTAATACATGATATAATTCTCATCCGCAACATATATTATATATATCGGCAGGATATAAAGTTAAATGAATTGACAGTTGCACAATTTTCAGTTCGAAGGATTTTTCATTCAAAATTTTTCAATAAAATTTCTTAAGAATAAATCGAAAACAGTAAAAATTCAAGACATTCATTTCTGAATTGGAAGCTTATTTCCATTGCTATATCATTAAAATTTTCTGAATTTCAGTTCACGTTAAAAAAAAAATAATCATTTCAAATTTACAAATACTTTATTGTAAATTTTAAAAAAGAATAATAGTTATAAATGAATGATTGAAAATAGAAAGATTTTGAATTAAAAAGTAAAAACTGTGCTGTTAAAAATCAAAACGTATCATAAGGAAAATATCTGAAGTTGATACCTCAGTAATTGAAATAATTGAAATTTTAAAGATTTTGTAAGCATAAGAAAGTTTGAATATCGCAATTCTTAGTGACTCAACATTTTTCAGTTTTAAATAAAGTTTGGATTCCTTTAATTTCCAACGTTCAGAAGAAGAATTCTTTCCATTTCTAATGTTTGTCATTTAGAATTACCTTTTGTTTCGAACGTTTTTCTAGAATAATTCAATTTTGAATGTTTATAATTTAAATATTTTCATTCTAAATTGTGAGAATAACGTTCAATTTGTTTTTCAATTTCTGATTTGGAAAATTTGTATCGTTTGGAATTATTCTTTTCTAATTCAAGTGTTGAATTTTGAATGCTTTTATTTAGAGGCAAGACATTTTTATAGTTTTGAAATTCTCTTATTTTCGAAATTTGTATCATAAACACTAAACTTCAAAATTTTTCAGTTTAAAATAAAATTCTTCAATTTTGAACGTTTTTAATGAAAAGTTATACTATTTGAACTCCGTTATAATAAAACTGTGCAATTTTTAAAATTTTGCCAATTCTGAAATCGTTCAATCTGTCAATTCGTTTGTTCAATTGTGTTCATGATTATTTATTAATTATTATTAAAAAATTGAACCTTAAACTTAAAAATTTTGTTCCAATAATGGATTTTTACATTGCTTATATTGTAGTAAATAAAATAATATAGAATCACTAAATTAATTATTTAAATCGACTAATAAGCTGAATTTCGTAGTGTAATTACATGCTATCTCAATGTAAAATTCTGTTATTTAATTACACTATACGTAACGGGTAATTATTCACTTCATCAAATATATATGAAAATAGAATTCTGCATTACTAATGGTCAACTGTTTGGAGTATAAACTACTCTTTTCTCAAGCATTTTTGAAGAATATGTTTCAAGACGGTAATAATGAAGTTTCTAATATAGCATATTATATACGTGAAAATTACAGTAAATTCTTTTTTTTTTTGCTTTTACATCCTTTAAAAGGTCAAAACGTCAGCGTCAATTTTTCTCTCGGGACCTTGGTACGGCCAATTTTCCGAACTGGCAGAGATTCAAATGCTTTTCATTCTCGATATTTTACCTAACCTCTCTTGCTCTCACAGAATATATCTGTAGCGACTTCTAACACTATTTATTTGCGGCAATTTGTCCGTCGATATTACACGGTGTAGATATATATCTACATATTCGTGGTGCAAAGGTATGAAAATTGGCGAAAATCGATGAATTCCTTCAATATAGCAAAAAGGTGTCCACAGTTTTTCCGTGTGCACAGGAAGTCAGAAAAAACATTCATAACATTATGAAAACAAAATATAGGCGAAATCACTCTAGATTAGATAATGACTTACAGCAGGTAATAGTAATTAACTGAATAATTGACAAAAAAATTTAATAATTTTTGTTAGTATAACATTTCAACAAGGATACAATATTGTCTGACAAAGCTTCATTGAAATATTATAATTAATTAATGTGTTAAAGCAAAAAATTATTTCTTAAACTAAAAAGAAATTTCGACTGGTCTTTATTCATACTTTTCTCTCGAATAAAATATTTTTGTAGCATTTTTATAAATAATAATCAAGGCACAGGTTGTTCATTGTTTGTTACTGATAATTATCTGAGGATTTTTTTCACATTAAATTTTCCAGTAGTGGGTAGCCAACATCAGATAATCGAAAATTACACTGTAAACAAAATTTCTGGTAATTTTACCACTTTCAGAGTAGGTCCGATTATTACCTACTCCCAAAGTACCGTTTTCACTGACATTAACGAATATTCACTTTTAATATGGATTTCAACTTTTAGGTTGTGTAAGTTTCCCGACAGATTCTGTAAAATTACAATGCGTTATAAATTTGTAGGTGATACTATTTTAACCTGAAATATTCTTGTTCTTATTCAACATGGTAACTTCAGCATCTACATACAAAATGTGAATAATTCGTCTTTTTCCATACAAATTTTGTCGTTGAGAAACGATGTACACGAAATATCACATCCAAAACACAATAATAATTGTCGAAGTCGACTCTTGAGTATCTGAGTTTCTCCGAGTTCTTCAGAGTTCTTTGAACATGAGCAAAATATCTTTGACACGAGGCATAAGGGGCAACTTTAAAACTTTACAATTACTTGTACTTATACTACGTTCAGAGCTGTGCAAGTTCCCCGCGTTATCAATTCTGAAATTTCAAGACGTGAGATTACGTTGGAAAAAGGAATTTTTAACAATTTCTGTAATTTTACCAGCGTTAACAAAATCAACACTCTGAAAGTAGGTCCATTTATTACCTACTCTGAAAGTCACAGATTGACAAGCAGAAACTGTATTTCTACAACGCCTTGCTATAGCGTCAGTCTAAAAGTGGTAAAGTTACAAGATTGGTTGGAACTTCTGACATGCAAGTGGTATTCATCCCATAATCAAAGTAGTAAAATTGCACCAATTTTTTGTTGGTAATTTTACCATTCTAAGTGGTACCATTTTTTAATTTTTTACAGTGTATAAGAAAAATTTCACTGTCAAAATTGGCAGCTGCGATGATCTCGCATTTTTTTCAAGTTAGTGGTTGTGTTTTTTTGTTCTGTTAGATATGCCAAGTTTAGGGAGTCACTAGGAAAATATATTTTTAGGGCAAAGGTATGTAGAAATTTAGCGCTTTTATATCAACACATGTTAGGTTAGATGGTATGAAGGTTGCAAATCTCGTACCAATCGTACCAATTCAGTAAATATCAGAAACGAAAACATTTTTCAAATTTCAGCTTTTATGATATATCGTAAAATAATGATAGTTTCAGCTATTATTTATTTAATTAGCTTATTTTAATTGTAGGATACCAATGACAAATTGTAATTATCAAGAATTGAATATTTTATCATGTCCAGGAGCAGTACCAGAAACGATTATTATCTATTGATTGATAGAGGTGACGAAATCATACCCTTGACAAGGTCTAATATAAATGATTAATACAGCTTATTGACTAACTTTCCCATATTTCCTTCTATAGGAATAGTCCATTGAATATATAAGCTTTATTTGAATACGAAAAAATTTCTTTTTTATTACAAACTGATTAAGTTGAAGAATTTCGAATATGACTGACTCCCTGTGGACATCTTACCCCTATGCCCATGTCAAAAAAAACGTTTTCTTCATACTTGTATCTCAGCCTTGTTTTTATTCAACTGCCTAGGCGAGAAATGTGAAAAATATTCTAAGTGAGCTTCTGATTATTATTTTACTTTTCCTACGTGACAAGAAAATTTTCCTAATATTTTCTTATTTTGTGAAAAAAATAAAGAAACTAATTTAAATATACAGGGTGTTTTTTTTTTAACTTGAGGCAACGAAATATCTCAAAAAATACGCATCCTACGGAAAAAATGTCTGGATTAAAAACTTTTTATTTTCGAGGGGGAAAAAATATTTGTTAAAATTTACCCCACCCCCACCCCCACAGGAGGCAGGGGTGGGGGTAACTTTGTAATTTCAAATGGCAACCCCAATTTTTGATCAAAGATTCAGATTCTCCTTTACGAAATACGTAAGTTTTATTCGGAAAATTTGTTTCGATTCGCGATAGATGGCGCTGCAATTGCGAAAAACGAAATTGTTGACACTACTTTTAGCTCTACCCAGGAATAACGACGCGGACGTAGTAGTTGTCTATTCCCTTCGGGGTGCTTAATTTCGGTGAGTCCCCTTGCCTCTCACCGTCCATCGGGGTGCTTGATTTCGGTGAGTCCCCTTGCCTCTCACCACAGGGATGCTTGATTTCGATTAATTATTTTACAATAAGTGCTCTAAATGGTGTCCTCGCACTTCGATGCACTTGTTAATCCGAGCCTTGAAAGATTCCACACAACTGCGAATTGTGTCTGGTGATATTTGTGCACAAGCAGACCTGATTCGCTCGATCATGTTATCACGAGTTGTGGGCACTTCTTGATACACGCGATTCTTTAGATAACCCCACAAATAGAAATCCGGCGCCGTAAGATCTGGCGATCTGGCAGGCCAATTTACTGGACCTCCTCTACCGATCCATCGTCCATTGAATTCGCGATTGGGTAGTTCCCTCGCGATTGCCGCATAATGTGTCGTCAACCAACTGCATTCGGGAATGGTTTTCGACAGTTTTATCACTTTTACTTTCCCGTTGCCAAAAGTTCAAGCACCCCGATGGATGGTGAGAGGCAAGGGGCTCACCGAAATTAAGCACCCAGAAGGGAATAGACAACTACTACGTCCGCGTCGTTATTCCTGGTTAGAGCTAAAAGTAGTGTCAACAATTTCATTTTTCACAATTGCAGCGCCATCTATCGCGAATCGAAACAAATTTTCCCAATAAAACTTACGTATTCCGTAAAGAAGAATCTGAATCTGTGATAAAAAATTGGGGTTGCCATTTGAAACTACAAAGTTACACCCACCCCTGCCTCCTGTGGGGGTGGAGTTGGGGTAAATTTTAACAAATCTTTTTTCCCCCTCAAAAATAAAAAGTTTTTATTCCAGACATTTTTTCCGTAGGATGCGTATTTTTTGAGATATTTCGTTGTCTCAAGTTAAAAAAAACACCCTGTATGTTTTGTAGTTTTTGAAATGCAGCTAATCTCAGAAACGCACGCAGAAACTCTTTTTTTTCTACAATAGACGTTTATCTCAGATGAATAAAATTTTTAATGCCGATAATGAAAAGATTTTCTGGGTGGAATTATAGAGGAGAAAAATAATTTCTTTACTCAGTTTAATCCACAGCCTACATTCCTGACTGGGTTGAGCGTCTTATATCTATATTGAAACGATAACGAAAAATCTAATATTTGCATTCAAATCGGGCCAGATATTTAATTACTCTCTTTAGCGTCCATCAGTTGAAATTCGTAAGCAGTGGAAGAAAAGAAAGACACAATTTTGCATTTTATCCTCTATATTCATTAGGGTGGTCCAATAAAGAAGGTATATTATACGCCAAGAGGAACTTTTTCGAAACTTCGTAGAAAGCCCCCCCCCCCTTGATATCGAAATTCCGGTACACGTAGAGTTTCTAAATTCTCGAAAATAAGAAATTGTCGAATTCTTAAAATTGCAGAAAATAGTGAATTTTCAAATTTCCGCATTTCCGAAAATAGTGAATTTGCAAAATTTTCGAATTCCCAAAAATATTAAATTGCCAAACTTTCAAATTTTGGAAAATGTTGAATTGTGGAATATACAAATTTCTGGAAAAGTAATAATTATTTGTTTTTTTCTGTAAAAGAATATTTTATTTTGTATTATTTATTTATTGATATATGTGGTATCAAATCTTATTTTCTTATTGCCTCAGAAAGTGGAAAATTCGGCATTTGACTATTTTCGGAAATTATGAAATTCTAAAATTCACTAATCTTGCGAGTTTGAAATTTTAAGAATATGAAATTTTGGGTGAATTTACTATTTTCTCATTCATACTTGGTGGACTTCTTCATAGCATTCATTTGTTCTTATTCCCCAGTTTTGTTCGAATACCGTAAAAATCCCGTTCGAATTTAAGCAAAAACGGTTGCGGGTCGCGCAAAGACCATCAAGTTTCCCATTGACCTGACATGGCAAAAAGTCAGCTTTTTGTAAATATAATATTTAATCACGGTTATATATTACAAATAATATCATAGTTTAGTATCGTATTCAGAATTGGTCAGAAAATAAGACTCAATATTAAATTTTAAGGGTGAATGACTTGAAATCACTCTTATGTGTCCCTGAAGAAAACCCCGTGGGTATTTTTTTTTAAATTGTTTTTTTTTCATCAGGCAAATCGCGAAATGAACGTATTTTCTAGACTACTTGCAAATGTTTGAACAAATTAACATTTTTGAAGCAATTTTATTTTGCTTAAATTTTGTTTGCTTTTTTTCGAGATATTTTTACGTACTAATTTGTTTTCTAAAAATAATCTTTAATGTTTAAACAATTTGAAATTGTTGAAAAAATGTATTATATTTTACTGATTTTATGTGTTTTTTCTCCGTGGATAGGAAAAAATGCGCTTTTTTCAATTCTTCCACGTGTCTTAATAAATTTAAATTGTTTCAACATTTAATTCAAAATTTTGTGATTGATTCTTATACTCTGACGAATTCTGAACAATATACTGAAAGGCCGAATTATTCGTAACATATCATCACGACCAAATATTCATTTACGAAAAGCTGACTTTACCTATGACAAATCAATGGAAAACTTCATGGTCATTGCACGACCTCTGAACATTAAACGATTTCGCTCAACAAACTCAGATTTTTTTGGCCTCTGAAACAAAATTGGGGGATAAGAGCAAATAAATTTGAGAGATGGAAAAAAGAGGCCACAGTGACGTATCAGGTATTATTATATTCCTTAATAATATTCATTTTTTAATAAAAATATATAAATGTAAAACATACCTGCCCCGTTTTGAAAAAATAACGTTAATTGAAAAAATCGAAAAGTGAGTATTTTTGTATTATTCGAATCGTGAAAGAAAGATACACATAATGATGCAAATCAGTTTCAAAATTGTCTCATAATATGAAAAAAATCATGGCATACTCAAGAAAGAAGCCCGCAACTTGGTGAATTTGAAAATATGCTGCCGAGTACGTGGCAAGAAAACTCACAAGAATTGCGTCAACTCGGGGATGTTGACATTTTCCAAATTATTTTATGGCTTTTTGGCGCTCATTTTGATTATAATGAACCTTTCTCACTCTCTTCTAGAAGGATATTATTAATCACACCCATTTATAATTTGCTGACGTATATTCTTGATACGATCATAGTTTAATATAATGATGTAGCTGATCTTGTAACAGCTATCGAATATGGATTCAGTTAATTAGTAAAGTAACTAAAGGGGGTGGTCTGGTAACGAAATTTCAAAAAATCGATTGTTTTTTTTTTTACATATTTCGGAAGTAAAATATATTGAGAGTATATTGTAAAAATTTTAGACTGAAATATGCAAAAATTCACGAGAGCGCTTCGTAGCTGCGCGCTGTAAGCCGTAAAACAGCAGCAAACATTCGGAAGGCAACTTCTGACGATTCTAAGCTAGCCAGATCGAGTCGTAATTGAAAATATTCTATTGAACCGATCAAGCTGAAATTTTAACATGATGTCCTACACATCAGTGGCTATGGCGGGAACTAGGATCTTGTTCTCTGCTCATTATTTTTTGATTTATAACCCGATTTCCGAGGAAAAAAGTTGAAAAAAAGTTGTATTTTTGTTAGATGTCCGGCATTTTTTTATTTTTCACTTAAAATGAAAAATCATAGTTCAGGCCAGAAAGAAAAGCCTATAGAAGAATTATCAACTTGATTTTTTAAATTTAGATTTCCTGAGGCGGCGCAATAACCAGGGCCAGCCCTATACTTTTTTTTTAAATTGCTCACTTTATTCGTAAAAAAAAACCTAAAAAAATGTTGTAGGAAATTTGTTTTTTTTGTACAGTTTTAGATATCAATAATAACATATGAAAAATTTTAAATGATCGCATTTTATTTTATTCTTCAATTCGCGAAAACAGCTTTAAAAAAAAGCGCCAGTTACCAGACTACCCCATTAATCAATCTGAATAATATTTATTTAGTTGTAAACTAGTTCAGATAAGAAGGTAATTTTATTTGAAAAATTCAATATTTCAATTATATATGATTGCAAATATTTAATGAATTACCTATGTTTGCCAGATAATTGTATATGATTATTTTGTTTTTTTAACAAAGAAATGTAACGAAAAATTCTGAATTCCAGAATTTGAAACGAATAAAATGTCATTATTTTAATAGAAATACTTCAATCTCATTCAATTTCAACATTAATAATATTATCATTCGTATTGAAATAATTCATGAGGAACTCACTAAATATGAACTAAATTACGATGATAATCATTATTGAATATTATTCTTATTTGAGTTGACCGTATTCTTCAGAAATATGGAGACTATTTCCTGAGCTTTGATCGCACAGAGTACCGTGAAGAGAGTACGGCGTTCTTCCGAATTCTTGCTTCTAAATTCGTATCGTTAACTCAATTTTCGGTTAATAATTAACATTTCACCAATTTTGTTAGCAACATTAAAAATATCGTTGCCAAGTTAGTTATTAAAAGTGATTTTTTTTAATTTCTTCAAATAATTGTTCTAAGCGAAAGAAGTTTTAAACAGTTTTTGTCGATTTTCTCGGTTTCACTCATTTCTCAATTTACTCTCAATTAATCGTGTTCTTTAAAGAGGCGGCGCATAAGTCCGTATAGATTTTAGGACGCATGTTTTACACAGAGTGAATTATTGGACTGCCCTAATGGTCGTGATAGTCAAACTTGTAATTTATAGAAAGTTTTCTTAGAATAATAGAGGCTTATGTAGTAGAGGTTTTCATTGTAACAAGAAGCATGAAGCTAGGATCTCTAAGGATCATGTAACTGTAGAAGCTTTTTAGAGGCTTTTGACTAAGGTCACGTAGTGGGTATTCTGTGGCAAGGTTCGCCGAAACTGCACTGGGGGCAGCAGCCCTGGTGGCGCCAGGAATAGAAGAGCCAACGAACACGGCATCTGGCAGTAACGAGGATGAGGAGGAGACGCCGTTAGATCCTGTGGTGGTCATCTCGAACGAAAAAAGCACCGAGTACTTTCTAGCCACTGTCGTAGAGGAAGCAGCGTAAGATTTTTTTAATATAAAAATTATTTTTAGGTATATTTTTACGGACTCAAAAAGGGATCATTTATCTGTCAATATCATTGTATAATTTTTGCAAATATTGAAGTCGAAATCTAATTGTTATTTCATTATCAACATTTATGATAGAAAAAGTATTAGACACTATTAGATTCGTCAGAAATTTTACACCAGGCAAGATACGTGAAAAATATATTGAAATAAATTTCCTTAAGTCTTACGGTCTATTTGTTAATGAAACTTCCACACGGTTGACATTTTTTAAATTTAAATAATCATTTCATGCTACGTACGTTTCAACACTACTGTCTGTCTTTTTCAAGCAAACCTTAATTAAAATAAAATAAAAGTGTATATATATAATATATATATATATATATATATATATATATA
>CAKNXH010063041.1:124160-196013 GCA_932178445.1 Andricus quercusramuli
AAGAGGTGAAAAAAGCACTTAGAGGCACGAAGAACTTTTCCGGTGCTGGACCAGATTGTATCAAGAACTTTTGGTGGAAGAAGTTTACTTCTACACACCAACATTTGGCCCGCATATTCACCTCATATTTAAAGTCGGAGATGCCCATTCCGCAGTGGCTAGTGTTAGGACGCACTATACTCCTACCGAAAAAAGGCGACTCGTCCAAACCAGAGAATTACAGGCCAATAACTTGTTTGAACACACTGTATAAGATTTTTACAGCTATCCTAAACAACAGGATTGTTCGACGAATTGAGCCTGTATGGCGAGAGATGTACGAACAACGTGGCTCGAAAAAAGGTGTAGCAGGCTGTCGAGAGAACCTGCTAATTGACAGGTGTGTCTGTAAAGACGCTGCCGCCCATCAGCGCGTCCTGTCAATGGCCTGGATTGACTACCGGAAAGCTTTTGATTCAACCTCTCATAGACTTATCATCTGTCTGTTGGAAAACTTGAAGGTACATCCACACATAGTGAGATGCATAGAGAGATTGATGCCTCTTTGGAAAACTAGATTTACCATCTCATCTAGGAATTATCGTCTGACGACGAACAACGTCACCTTCCAGAGGGGCGTCTTTCAAGGGGATAGAATGAGCCCTTTGCTTTTTTGCATCACACTTTTGCCTCTATCTCTTGCACTACGAAATTCTCCTGGATACCTCTGTGGCGACACTAATCAGCGTGAGCATAAGGTCACTCATGTATTCTATATGGATGACCTGAAGATCTATGCCGCTGGTAAAAGCAAACTTCAAACTGCTTTAAATATCGTCAAGAACTACACAGGAGAGATTGGGATGGACTTTGGTTTGGACAAGTGTGCCAAAATTCATTTGAAGAAAGGAAAGATTACTGGCGTTCCCAAGGACCCTGAGCTTGTGGATATAAGTGTTATTAGACATCTTAACACTGGAGAGACCTATACATACCTGGGCGTGCCTCAAAGCCGCATTCAGGACGTAACATCAGTGAAGGAGTCTCTCCGAAGCAGATACAAGCATCTTCTTCGACAGATTTGGTCTTCCAATCTGTCGGCGTTGAACAAGGTATCTGCGACTAACATGCTTGCCGTCCCGGTTCTACTCTACTCGTTTGGGGTGGTTCAATGGACGAAGAACGAGCTTAAGGCCCTTGATGTCACCACGCGTAAGATCATGCATATGCATAAAAGCTTGCATATCAATTCGTCAGTTCCGCGATTATACATTTCACGCCAGCAAGGCGGACGCGGACTTCTGAATCTCCAGTGTCTTCATAACCGAATTGTTTTGAGTACAGCTTACATAGTTGCGAATGGCAGAGATCCTCTCCTAAAGATGGTCAGAAACCACGAGATGATTAGCGAAGGGGCGTTCCTTTACAAAGCCGCGGAGCAAGCTGCTGAGACCCTTGGCCTGAATTTTAACATCAGAAGTGAGGAAAGTGCATTACTCCATCTAGATGCTTCACGTCTAAAAGCCGAAGTAAAGAAAGCAGAGGTTGGAAAATTTCACCAAGAGCTACTCGACAAGCAAATGCACGGAAACTTTCACAGAAATGTAGAAAAACAGTCCTTGTCGAAGGAGCAAACTTTTGCTTTCCTCAACTCATCAGGGTTCAATTCAGGTACAGAGGGCTTTATTTTCGCTTGCCAGGACGGTGTAATCTCCACCTTAGCATACCGCGCCCGCATTTTATGTCAAGAAGTTCCCAGTGATAGGTGCAGAGCGTGTCATGAACACGCTGAGTACCTAGAACATATACTATCGGGGTGTCCAACCCACGCAGGAACAACGTATATCTATAGACATAATGCGGCCCTAAGAGTACTTTATTACCACCTTTGTCGCTCTTACGGTGTTGGTCGCGACCCTGCCCTGCCGAACGCTCCAAGGGATATAGAGTCAATTGTCCGAAACGAGAAGTGCCAGATTTTCTGGAACTACGATTTTCGGGCAGCAGTCTCCGTTGCGCACTCGAGGCCTGACATTGTTCTCCAAGACTTCGAGAAACGAACTATATTCGTGATCGAATTCTCGGCTCCATCCGAATACAACATCACTGCAAAGGAGAAAGAAAAAGAGGAGAGATATCAAGACCTTAAAAGAGAGCTGCGTCGACTGTACCCAAAATATTCGGTACGAGTAATTGTTCTTGTGATAGGTGCTCTCGGAGGTGTGAAATTATCGCTAGTTCGTAACCTTAAAGCCATACCCGCGTGCCAAAAATATGCCAAGGCTCTTGCGAGATGGATGCAGAAAGCTGTCATCCTTGGGTCGCTTCGTGTCCTCAAGACACACGAGGGTTTCGCCGGCCTGTCGTTGTGATTTCGTCGTGCCCTGTGACCACCCATCTCACGGATGTGAGACGTGGCCATAGGTGTATTTTACCGCGGTTCTACTGGGGGCCATTGACATTTTTTCCAGATGGCAGTTGCTCTTAGTGGTACCCTGCGGTGGTTGTTTAACTTTTTTTTAATTATATATATATATATATATATATATATATATATATATATATACAGGGTGTCCCAGACTCAAGTTTCCGGACTTATATAGCCATATAAAAATGAAAAAAATAAATAGAAAATTCCTTTTCCAAAAATCAGTTAAAGTTTTAGTTTTTTAGTTATAAAACATTTAAGCATGACCAATCAGGAGCGCTGTATAAACAGCCGTGTGTCCGTGAACCAGATTTCAACGCAGTGTTATGGAAGTGAGCGCAGAGGTGGGGCTAGCGACGGGAGAACACTACGTTGGAATCCCGTTCACGCACATACGGCTATTTATACGGCGCTCCTGATTGGTCGAGGTTAAATGTTTTATAACTGAAAAACTAAAACTTCAACTGATTTTTGGAAAAGGAATTTTCTATTCATTTTTTTCATTTTTATACGGCTATATAAGTCCGGACACTTGAGTCTGGGATACCCTGTATATATATATATGTTACAGGCAAAATATATAATCCAGGCATTACATATAATCCCTAGGCATTATACATAATGGCTGGCTATTTCAGGCAAAGTGTGTAATCAAATACATATTATATAAATTGCCTAGGCATTCTATATAATCCCTAGGCACTTCATATAATGCCCGGCACGAGATAGGTAAAGTAAACTCATCTATGATAACAGTATAGGACGTAGGAACAACAAGGAATGGCAAGCTAATTTAAAGGAACAAAAAAGGAAAATTATGGAGTCTATTTTTATTTTTTATTATTTTTTTTAATTATTTTTTTTTATTATTTTTATTCATTTTATTTTACTTTAAAAAATTTAAACAAAATATTCAATGACAGATTTCAGGGTAAATAATTCTATTCACTCAAAGTTATGTGAAATAAAATGTTCTATCCTCTCAATTCAGCCAATAAATTTTCGAAATTTTCAATTCTTGAAATAATAGCATGACTTTCTCTGTGATCAAAATCTTCCGTAGAAGATTATTCTTCTGTCCAAATAGACAATTCTTCGAAAAAATGGTTCAATTATCGACAATAGGACTGAAATTTTAACAGAATAGTTTAATTTTTAACAAAATAATTACATTTTCAACGAAATAGTTGAATGTTCTATCAAATACTTGAATTTTCTACATACCAAGATGAAGTTCCAACCAAATAGTCGAATTTTCAAAAAAAAGCTGAAAATTCAGCCAAAAACAGTTGAATTACTAGCACTCTAAAGTTCAATTTTGAATAAAAATATACCTTTTTAACGAAATAGTATATTGCGTGACAAGGGTCGAAATGCAACGATTTCACTCGTGTGATATCAGCCCTCGCTTCGCCCGGGCAGCTAACTTCACACTCGTGAAATCGTTGCCTCGGCCCAAGTCATGCATACAATTTTTCATTATTTCGATTGAGGTATGATGAAAAATATAATACTTGATATTTATTTCTCGAATTCTAAACATGATAGTCGAATGCTCAACCAAAACAGATCAATTTTCAAACAAACAGTTGCATTTTCAACCAAAACAGAGGAAATGCTAAACAAGGAGATTAGATATTGGCCAAAAAGGAAGAATTTTCAACTAACAAAAATCAATTTTCCACGAAAAATGGGAATAATACATTTTCAGTTAGGAAAATTAAATTGTAAAAAAAAAACAAATGTTGAATCGAGATGAATTTCTTCAATACTTAACCAAAGAATACAAGTTTTTAATGAAGAAACCAAGTTTTCCACAAAATAGTTTAATTTTTAATCCATATACCACGTATGGCATGTTGACGAACACTCCTTCCCCCTACGTTGTCAACGTGAACATATATCATGACTATATAGATATTATCGGTCTTCCCAAAGGAATTTTCAACTAAAATGGAGAATCTTCAATGTAGGAAGACGAATTTAAACAAAAATTGAATCCTAAACAAAGAAAGATCAATTTTCAACATAATAGTTGACTCGTTAACCTAAACAGATAAATTTTCAAACCAACCAGTTGCATTTTTAACCCAAGAATAGAAAATTTTAAACAAGAAGATTAATTTTCTGCCAAAAAGAGAAATATTTACCTTACAAAAATCAATTTTCAAGGAAAAATTGAAAAGTTACATTTTTAGTTTGAAAAAATAATAACTCTATACCGAAAGAAACCAATTTTCCACAAGATAATTAAATTTTCAACCAAGGAGCCCCTAACCAAAAACGAATAAATTTTCAACAAAATGCACTCAGAAAAATGTTTCTTTGCATAAAACAAATTCTTTCTCTGATATGGGGTCAAACAGATATTTCGCGAATTCGAAAAAAAAACATCTTCCGGAGTGTGCTTAAACTTTGACCCAAGGATATTAATGTTCAATTAAAAAAAAACAATGTTCTACCAAGAATAGAATAGTGGCATTTTCAGTTGAAGAAAATTAAGTTCTAACGAAAGAAAATAGTTTTCAACAACAGAAGTTAATCTTTCAAACAACGAGATGAATTTTTAACTGAAACTATTTATCTTCTAGCAAAAAAATTATTTTTTAATCAAGTGACTCAATCTTCAACCAAGTAATTGAATTAAAAAAAAATGAATTCTCGAGGAACAATGTAATAGGAGGTATTTCGATCTAAAAATATATTTCTTTCATTTCAATTAGGAACAATGAATGAGATTATCGGTGAACCAAGATTCAAACTATTGAATTGTATTTTGTTTTTTATTCGAATACTATAGATTGATTGAAACCATTTAGAAGTTTGATTTATTGCGTTCATTTTTTTCACTTTAGTCTCATAAAAAACAAACGATATTTTCTAACAGTTAAACAAGTTTCTCAATAATTTATAAATATCAGCATAAAGAAGATTAAATAGAGTTCCGCATCAAATCGCTAATACTCCTTGTTTGAAAAATCGACAACAAATTCTCAGGAGATTAATCTAATGAACGAAAATTGTTTATGACAAAAATGAAACGGATCTGGCGAAGAATATGAAATGTTTCTGCACCAAGTAGTCGGAAGCATAAATACTATAGCAACTACGTGATTCTTAGAAATGAGTTTCTTGCTGCGATATGACACGGTAATTATTCAAATCTAATTATTTTCGGCCTAGAAGGCAGAGAGCGTAATATAGACAATGCTTTCCGAGGTCATCTTCAAGTTTCGTCTTAATTGTCTAGGTTCACTAATTAAGCTGATATTACTTCTGGTTTACAAATTAGAAAGTTTTGGAACCGTGCTTTTATTCTTCACCTCGACCACTGCTATCCTCTGCTTCAGAGACTGTTTGTTTCTCGGGATAATTGCAGTTTGTTCTTCTTTCGAATAAGCTGTCTGGTACCACATGTTACTCTCATGCCCTTTTTTCTTCATTTTCCCCTGTTCCTCCCTCGCTGTACACTTTTTTTTTTGTTGAGCCACTGCGTTAAACGTGAACAGAAAGTGAGTCTCTCTTTTGCCGTGAAAAGAAAATTAAAAGGCGGGTAATTTCGGAACCTAACTCGTAAAGCTTTTCACTGATGTACCAGCTACCGTAAAGAAAATAAATGGTACAAACAAGATAAAGCAAACGTAGATATTGTAGACCTAGCTTCACTAATATAGAGGATATACAAACAGACTTGAACTGCACTAAAAAAATACAATTATTGTGTATTTTATTATATACATATATGACTTACTTTAGCGACAGCATTAGCTGCGCGGTCAATCTTCACCAGGGAAAAGTCCATATATCCAGTTATTTCGAGCGAGGTTTGACGCCGAGGATGATTATGTGAATTTGATTGGTAGTGTCGAATTTCTGCCTTCAAACTCGACTGTCGAAAAACAGACTGAACTCCGGAGGTGGTTTTTTTTTAGTTTTTCTCTCTCCTGGCCGAACCTCCAGGCAAATGCTAGTACTTTTAATGAAGTCGGATGCAGTTGCGGGTTATCACTAGTTGTGATTGAATTCATACAGTGATTAAACTGCCACCTCAGTGAGATAAAAATTTTCATAGTACTACACCCAGTGAAGTGGTGTCGTGTGACCGTAGGTGTACTCATGCTAAAAAGGCTTAAATGATACTTTAGCAGCAAGCGTAACCCGTGTATAGATCTCTGTTTCACCAAGGTTTTAAAATGAAAAGGCATAGTACGATAAGTTTTAACCACAGTACTACGAGACTCAAATAGACCAGCCTAGCAAGACAATATTAACCATAATAATATGATTTATTTTCATTTGGTTCATATTAGCTTAGATGGGCTTTATTTGCGCTGATGTTTCGAGTTCACAAATGCTATTTGTAATGTATTTTAAATGAGTTTTAATACTTAAAGAGGAAATGATGATGCAAGAGTTTCTCACAAATCATACCTTAGCTTCAAACGACTTTATTTTTCCCTGCGTAGACTTAATAATGTGCTCTCACCTCTCTATAAAATACTGGGGCACGCTATAAATTAGAAACTTTCAAACTATGGCATGTCGTTCGTTATAAATCTTCAAACCAGATCAGCAGAATGAGATAAAATATAATCCACAAGAAAAAATATTGGATTTTCTTTGCCATCAGCTTGCATAATAACACAGTGGTCTTTATTCCAGTTATTCCAGAATTATCTTTATTCAGTAAACGCTCGACATATAAAATATGATAAACTGGTTTATAAAACGAACTTTCTCGAAAATAAAAATATAAGCGATCAGATTTCTCTTTTTAATTGTTCTTTTAAATTGAAAGAAATCATATATGTTTGAAAGAGCACGTCATGCATTTTTCAAACAAACTAGTATCACGATTAAAAAATAATTTTTAATACAAAAAAAAACTCCTCATAACTATTCATTTCTTGCAATTTCCTGAAACCTTAAATTATAGTTGAGACCAAATTCTGAAGTCTAAGAACAAGGGAATGAGAATGATTAGTTTCTTAAATTAGAAAAATATTATTAGATAGATAGATAGATAAACGTTTATTTTTTATTCTGCTGGCCTTGAAAAATTGAATTGCTTACACTTCAATTTGTTTACAGAATTTATTTAAATCTAACCCTTCAAAACTAACATCCACCCATTCCTTATCTCTAAGACCGCATGCTCTTATCGCCTTGCCTTCCTCGCTTCACCTCGCCTCGCTCGCAGCTCCCTACTTTCTCCCATTACCTCGCTTGCCAACCGCTGTTTTCGTGGCTAATACCAACTACTTATCTACTATTTATAATATTTACAACTTACTTATATCTACTTCCTCCCCTATTTACAATCTCTCCTTCTTTATCCCTCTTCCTCCTTCCTTGTCTTCATCACCATCGTACCCAACACTCCCTTCACCCATGCTGCTCCACTTTTTCCCCCTTTTCATGCATTATTACCTCCATGCTCATCTCACTCCTTTCCACCTCTACGCACTCCTCCAACCAGTGCTCCATTCTTGCATCACCCTTCCCACACAGTTCACACATCCTCTTCTCCCGGAAGAGCCAGAAACTATTGGAACCCTTCATGCACCCCCAGCTCATCCTCGCTATAAGCTCCTGACTTCCTTTCTCTCCTTTCTCACATAAATATTGCGCTCTTACCCTTAGCATAATCCACACATAGTTCCCGTGAAACTCTGACTATCTTATTCTCTCTTCCCCTTCTGCCTTCTCTCTCTCCATGCCGTTTTTCTTAACCAACTCATATACCTTCCTCCCTTCCTCGTGCATCCTTCTCACTTCATCCATCTGCAGTCCATTCGTTCTAAAGTACTGTTCCCTCTCAACCTTTATCTTCCCACCCCCTCTCCTGTTCTTCTTCTCACACCAACACTTCTTAACGAGCCTACTTCCCCCCTCTTTCAAAAATTTCTCCTCATATTTACACGCCCGGCTCCCAGCTAGAATCCCTACACTCGTTCTCCCCGTCTCCCTCCTGACAATATAATTAGGCGTGTCCCTTGCCAACTCCAGGGTCCACTTTACATACCTCTCCTGCGTTCTATTTACCTCTTCACTTTCCTTCCACCCCCACGCCTCTACTCCATACAATAACACACCCATCACTAGTGAATCCAACAATTTCATTCTTCTTCCAAAATCATCTGCGGATAACTTCTTTCCCAACCCCCACACCTGCCTCATCACCACATTTGCCCTCCTCACTCTTTCTTTCTCTCTCTTGTGTGGCCCTTCTTATCCAGGTATTTTCTCAACCTCTTCACCATCTCCTCCTCGTTACTTGCCAGCAACACTATGTCATCTGCATACGCTAGTGAACAAATTCTAACCCCTCCTATCTTGACTCCTTCCACCACCCTGGCCTCAACCTTACTTTCCATATCCGCAACTAAAATCACGAAAGGCATTGGGCTACGTGGACACCCTTGCCTTGAGCCCCTATCCATTCAGAATCCCTCCAAAATCCGCTCCCCTCCTCTTACCTTGTCATTGGTCTCTTCATATATCTCCATGGCCCTCCCAATCAGGCCTCTCTTCACTCCCCTATCCTCCATCACCACCCACAACCTCCCCCTATCCACCGAAGGAAACGCACCTTTGAGATCCACAAAAATCGCGTACACTCTCGTCCCCTTTTTCGCTAATTCTCTATCCACCACGTGCTGCAGAACGTAGATATTGTCGATAGTACTCCTACCCGCCCTAAAGTCCGCCTGCGTCTTCGGCAATCTTCCTTTACCCTCGACGTCCTTCCGCAGTCTCTCTGTCACCAACATCGCGTATACTTTATACGTTGTATTCATTAGCGTAATCCCTCTTAAATTTTCCTGTCTATCCCTATCTCCTTTCTTATACAGTGGCACTATTAACCCTTCTCTCCACCCTCCTGGGAATCCCTCGCCCCTCCGTACTTCCTTCACTACCTCCTTCAGCCTCTCCCTAACCTCTTGTGTACTAAACAGCCATGCTTCGTTCTCTCCCCCTCCAGCCCTGCTGCTTTTGCACTTCCCAACTTCCTTATCTACTTCTCTGTCTCCTCGTCATTCAACTCCTCCATCTCTGCCTCCCCCTAGTTCTTCTACTCCCCCATCCCTCTTCCTTGAATCTGAGCTCTGGAATGATTCTTTAAAAAACTCCCTCCACTCCTCACTTCCTATCTTCTCGCTAACCCCCACCCTACGCTTCCTAAACCTATTTATTACCTTCCCGACGTCCCCCTCAGTCTTAGCATTTACTAATTTTTCTTCCAGATCTTCCTTTTCCTGTTCCTTCTTCACACATCAATCTAAACCCCTTCCACATTTTTACGTACTCCTCCCTTTTCGCATCACCCTCTTTCCAAGTCTTGTACTTCCTCTTCACCTTCCTTTTCATCTTTTCACATTCCCTATCCCACTACGGTTTCACCATTCCTTTATTTTTCTTTCTTAATACCTTCTTTTGCACACACCCTTTCACCTTCTCTTTTAAATCCTCCTATATTCCTTCCACCGAATTCTCTTTCAAGCGTACATTTCCCAGCTGCTCCTGATACTTCTCTATCTTTTCTTCTTCATGAACTTCTTCTTCTAATCCATCTTGAACCCCCGTTATGAATCCCCCACTAGCCCTTCCTTTCTTCTTCACCTTGACCGCCTCCTAGAGTCACCATTTAAGCCCACTTGGCAGCTCTGGCTCTACTTTATCCCATTCCTTTCTTTCTACCCACGTCTTCACCCGTCCCGCAACATCAAATTCCTGGATATACCTCCAGAGCTCCTCATCCTTCTTCATTATCCCTGCTACGTTCCAGTACAGCAACTACACTACTCCTCTATCCTGCATTACCACCCCCCCCCCCCTACTTCCTACGAAACAAATTCCCCTGCACTTACTTCAACACCTCTTTCTCCTTATCCCACACCCACATTTTCTCATCTACTTTTATTTTCCGATATTCTACCTTCGCCAATCTCCCTTCACTCCTCTCTCTCCTAGCCCTGTCGTTCAGCATCCTCTAAACATCCCTTTCCTTTCTTGTTAAATCGTGATCGATGAAAACTCCCTGATCCTTTATCCTATTCTTATTTCGCATTACCCCCAACTTTTCTTCCCAGCTCTCCAACTCCACAACCGCCACTTCCTTGTCCTTTCTCCCCTCCAACATAACTTCCCCTACCCTGACTTTAACCCGCCCTGTGCTCTATATCAGCGCTTCCACACCCTCTCTTTCTTCCCTGCTCTTTAGCTTCAACCCTTTTATTCCTGAAATTCTGAGAAAGTTTCCAAATTGTTTCTTCAAAAGCTTTAAAAAAGAATTCTAAATCTTATAAGTATTCCTTCAACTCACTCGAATTTTTTATAATTATGTAATTTTGAAACCCTGCAAAATTATCAAAAATCTTTTTTAAACAATTTTGAAAATATTCATTCTGTTTTGAACTTAATGAAATTTCTGAAGATTATGAATGATTTTTGATTTTTTTTTTCAAAATTCCAAAAACTTTTAAATCACATTTCCAATAGTTGTGCTTTCCTGAGAAAATTCAAATTCCTGTAAATTTAAGTAAATTGTTTAAAAATCTTCTTAATTATTTTGAACACATTTTAAGACCTTAAAAACCTGAAGTTATTTTTTTTAAATTAAACCTCAATCAATTTAAATTCTCGCGGGAATCTTATGGTTGGTGCACGTAATTTTTTTGTTATCAGTACTGACCTTATTTTGAAGGCAGCGATAGTTTAAATACTTCGTTATTGAAGATATTCTAAGATTTGTTCATAATTCAATCATTCTCATCTCTTCAAAAGTGTGAAAAAGTTTCCGAAATATAAATATAAATATAATTCTTATTAATAGATGAAAAACTGAACACAGTCACTACAAAAATCATGTTCATGCTGTGCCACAACCAATCAGGTTTTCAACAATAATGTATGAGAGATTTCGTGGAATCACTTTTCAGAAGAGGATAATTTTCTTTTCGATTTAGATCATATAGAAGATGCTCATATTGACGTTTCGAATTTCAGCTGCCGTTTCAGTGTAGTCGCTCAGACCCAGCTAAACTCGGCGTCGACAGTGACAATAAGGAAGGATTCAAGCTACGATGGAGCAGCAAGTAGTGCGTTACTACACGAAGCGATAGAGATGAACTCGAGTCCAAGCCCTAATCCTAGGGGCACTTCCGGACCATCCTCATCAACTTCATCTTCCCCACCTCCCCGTGGCACAGCTTCTTCCAATTCTCAGTTAAAACGAAATGGAAACAGCACAAGTAAGCAAGATGTGAAGAGGTTCAAGGCTTCAGGATCACTCTTCCCCTTCCAACTGGGAAGGTCTCCCAGCTTTCTGACAGGAGCTTCTTCATGCAAGAAGGACCGAAAGATGGTCTCTTCTGGGTCTAGGTTCACGATATACAAAGCCAATAAGGCTAGCAAGAAAAAGAGGGAAAAAAGTTCGGCGAAGAGGGAACGAAAAGCGACAAAGACTTTAGCTATTGTACTGGGTAAGGACATTTTCATAATCCTAATATACCTCTAAGTCATGAGGAGTGCAATAGAAAAATAGTCGCTCAAGTCTCCCGCTCCTATAGTTTCCCTTCCCTATTCCCGTACTCCCCCAACCATCACATCCCCTCATTTCTTCTGTATTCACCTGACGTCCCCCACCCCTCACTTCTCCAATCTCCCCATCAGTTTATCTACTTCCCCTCTCTACCTCTAACTTCCCCTACATATCATCTTACCCTTCTCTTACTTCCCTTACGTCTCATATTCCCCCGCCCGCACCGCTCCTACATCCCCTTCCATACTCCCTCAACTTCTCCTAACTTCCCATACCTTCTCTCGAGTCTTTCCGTCACATCCCCTACTTTCCAGACTACCACTCACCTCACTACCTCACTTTTCGCTTCGCCTATTCACTCACCCGTCACTTCTCCAATCTCACCCTCATTTATTCTAATTCTCCTCTCACTTCCCTCAATACGCGTCCCCACACTTCTCTCATTTTTTTTGTAAATTTTATCATGAAAAATCGAATTTTTCATCATTGATCATGGCTAAAGCAAACTATATTATACCAATTAATGTCAATTTTGACTCTATGTGCGTGAGTCATTTCTTTAGTGCTATTTTTTTAGAAATTTATAGTATCTTTAATAGTTTGAAAAATGTTGCACACCTTATTATAAAAAGTGGAATTTTTCATATTTGCGCATGAGTGCATAGAAATATATTGGTCTGGTCAACAGAAAATTTTAACTGCAAGTGTGCAGTACAATTTTCTAGTACTATGTTTCAAGAAATTATACTGATATCATCAGTTTATAAACTTGTATATATTTCATAATGTACTAATTTAACTTATTAATTGAATTGTTATTTGTGAAAAAATATCCCTCTCCTTTGCTTTGCCGGGAAGGAAAGCTGGGAAGTGATCTTTTTCCACAGATGAAAATTCAATTTTGAAAAGAACCCCGCACAAAATACAAAAAAAAAATTGTTTAGTCGTTTTAGTTTGAACAGGATGGAGTGCATTCTTCAAGATGTCCCAAATAAAAGTTCTCGTGTGCACTATGTCCCAAAAGTCCTTAGGTTTCGAGTTACAGGCAATTGTAGGTCATAAAATAAAGATCTTTATATTATGATTTTCAACTTTGAGCGCTATACTGACTTAATATCGCCTATAAACCGGAACCTAAGGACTTTTGGTACCTAATACACATAATGTCTTTTATTCGGTACACCTTAAAGAATACATTCCAAGCAGCTTAACCTCAAAGAACTGAACATTTCTTTCTTGGTATATTGTGCGGCGTTCTTTTGGAAAAACATAAAATTCTGAATATCAGGGAAATCTCAGATAGATAATGTAGATATCTATTTCACGGAATGTGATAAGCATCTCATCTGATCGGTAAATTACCATCCCGTTGATAATGCAGATATCCTATCCTCAATTTATTGAAGTACAAATAGCCTTCTTTTCCAGGTTCTATTCTTTCTACCTAAAAAATATAGTTGTTTGTGCCGAAATTTAGGTACGCATAGCCACGGCGTTTATGAGGGTCATATGCGCGTCACCTCCACATTTTTCCACATTTTATTAAAACCAACTTGCGTTGACACGAAACGCAATATTGAGTTGAAAATTTGGGAAACAAAATATGAAGCACTAAAAAACGCTGGTCTGGATATCCGTGAATTCAGCAAGCCAACAATCAAATATCCAACTTTTGTTTGATGGAATCGTTCGGCCATCGTTTAGTCATGTTTGGAAACCAAATTCTGTCGTTTGGATGGCAAACTCAAAAAGATACACGGTTTGCTTGAAAAGGGTCCTAATCGAAAGTCTTACAACCTGTGATTCTCTTTATGGATTTGATTCCTATGCATTTGAGGAGTATTGTATTTTAAGCTCGAAACCAAAATTGGCGAACGGGGCTATTGAAAAAAAATCGATTTTAATATTTGAATTTGCAGGACCGACGGTTTGCGTTCCAAACTTTCGAAGTTCGCATTTTTCAAATAGTTAAAGTTCTAGGCGAGTAGTTGTATATAGGGGATTTGGGGTCGCTGATTACACATACAATGTCAGGTTTTCAAAATTCAAGAGGGCGGATCCAATATGGTGGACTAATTTGCTGAAATTATTGCTGATAGTGGTAAGAATTAGTATATAAGGGCTTCTGCGGTCGCTGATTACATACTCGTTATCAGATTTTCAAAATTCAAGATGGCAGATCTAGAATGGTGCCCTAAATGAAGTAATTAAATGCTAGTCCATGTGGATATTTGTATTCTGTGGTTTTTAGGACCGCTGATAACGAATATGTTGTCAGTTTTCAAAAGGAATAATAATGGGGACTAGGATTTTCTTGAAGGGCTTGATTCTATGGAATCAATATTTGAAAATAAATAATTTCATATTCAATGTATCTGTTACTGTATAAAAAATTAATTCCTTAATGAAATGAAAGCTTCTAATGTGTCCCCTGAGGGTTGACATTTTTCTTGTATCTCTTCCCTATTCACACACAACTTTCTTGGTGGTGGGAGGGGGGGCGGGAGTGTACAGTTTAAGGTGGGTTCCGAACCACCAAGAGTAACAGCTTTCAGTATTTAAAAAACCTTTTTCTCTAGAGCCGCGTTTCCTAAACTACTGCCGCGGATAGGTACCCTACCGCCCGGTAGGGGTATGCTACCCCGGGCCCGGTAGCTCGGCAGGCCCCCTGCTGCGAGCAGGCGGCTGCTTTCGTATACCTGCCGCGAATAACCCTTTCATTTTTATGAAATAATGACCAGTTAGAATAACCGAAATGACAAAGATATGGCTCAAATTAATTTCAATTAGCTGAATGAAATCCGTGAAATAAATTTTAAAAAATGTGAACAAAGTTCTTGAAACCCGATTGATATCTGCACTAATGGAGGTAATATTTACAAATCTTGTGAATATATGAATCGGATCTCTCAGTGTAACAAAAGTCTAACGCAGCCTATCATAGTTTAATTTATTATTTTTCATCAAATTTTCATTTTCCTCAACCAGCTCTAATTCTCTAACAATGGGAAGGTCGCGCTAAGCAAGCATTCGCGTCTGAGTGATAGGCGTCCAGTGTCTCTCTTGGGTTCCAATATTGTGAAAAAATTTGAGGGTGGCGACCCTACCGCTCCCTAAATAGTGCGAGAAAAGTTTGGGAAACGCTGCTCTAGTGGTACCGCTCCCACGACTCTCCGGAGATGAACAACTCCCTTGCTAAGCAAGTGTTCACCGCATGGGCCACCGAGGCTCTCTAAAGCCTACGCCTTAACCCCCATGACCATCGTGTCACTTAATTCTTTAGTGTAATATTAATAAATTGAATTTTATTCACTTGGGCCACCATTGGGGATCCGCTCTCTTGAACTCTCGAAATCTGATAGTGGGTATATACTCAGCGACCGCAAAAACCTTTATATACTAATTTTCAACACAATCAGCATTAATTTCACCAAATTTGTCCGCCATATTGGATTCAGAATCTTGGATTTTGAAAATCTAACGATGTATTCGTAATCAGCGACACCAAAAACCCTACATACAACTACTTTCATAGAAGTTTAGCTAATAGAAAATGCGAACTTCAAAGGTTCAAGACGCAAACCCTCATTTCTGCAAATTGAAGTACTAAAATCGATTCTTTCTCGAAAACACACGTTCGCCGATTTTGGATTTAAGCTTTGAATGCTCCTAGAATGCCTAGGATTCGAATCCATAAAAAAAAACCTGGTTGGCAGACTTTCAATTAAGACGCCTTTCAAGCACACCGTGAGATATTGAATTTTTAAAATTGAAGTGCTAACTTCACGCTGCGGAAAAAATTGAAAATTTTTTATAATTCCTTTATCAAACGTCTGGATGTCATTTGGTCGCGTTTGGAAGCTCACTTTTGACGTTTGGACGATGAAATTGTGTGAGTTATCGAATGAAAAAGTCATCAGCACCATACTCGCGAGCGGCACCTTATCAAGTGGTAGTGACCTTCATTGTCCAGCCATGTCCTTAGATATAATATGATGTGTCAGACATCCGGACAAAAAGATTAGTCGAAAAATACAATTTTTGGAAGTAGAGTGACTGCATACGCTAATGATAAGACGTTATAAATCTGCGAGCACGCATTTTGAGTTAATCAACCCCCTCATCGCGAAAAGTGTGGTACTGAAACTTTCTAAAGGTTTTGAAAATTTGGTTGATTATCTACATTTTTGTATATTTTCCAAATTCTCAAAATTTCTGGATTTTATCAAGTGTTCAATTTTCTAACATTTGTAAAATATTCAAAATTTTTTAATTTATCAAAAGTCCTAATGTTTTCGAATTTCATGAAATGTTCAAAATTTATAGAATGATTCAAATTTCTAGAATTATCATAATTTTTCAAATGTTAAAAAATTTAAATTATGAAAATTTCTAAAAAAATTTAAATGTTCAAAAATAAAATTTTCGGAATTTCTAAAATTATAAAAAAGTCTCAAAATTTATAAAATTGGTAGAAGGATCAAAATTTTTGAACTAGAAATTGTGAACATTATATATAATAATAGAAATTTATTAGATTTTAGAATATGTGAACATTTTACAAAGTACGATAATTTTGGTTTGAATGATTTAGAAATTCTTAATATTTGATCAAATTTGGTAACATTAGAAATTTTGAACATCGTAGAAATTTTAGAAAATGTTAGAAAATTTGAACACACTGTTTTTGCGGTGGAGAATCAATTATCGAAAAATGTGTGCTTGCAGTTGTTTGTTCTATCATTTGCGTATAACGTAATGTTATATTCAAGGACAAGGCTGACCAAAGAAGGTCGCTACCACTTGAGAAGGCTCCGCTCGCGAGTATGGTGCTGATGACTTTTTTAATCGATAACTCACACAATTTTGTCGTCCGAACGTCCAAAGTGAGCTTCCAAATGCGACCAAACGACATTCAAACAATTGGTGAAGGATTTTCTCGAAAAAATGAAAATTTGTTGCGCAGCGTCAAGTTAGCATTTCAATTTTGAAAACTCAATATCTTTTTCAGTTTTACCATCCAAACGGCAAAATTGCTTTTCCAAACATGACCAAGCGATGAGCAAATGATTCGATTGAACAGAAGATGGATATTCAATTGTTGGTGTGCTAACTTCACGGACATCGGGTCTGATCCTTATAATTAGAAGAAAATTTTGTGTGCAAATGTTTTTTTCTGCTTTATTAATTATAAAAATTTAGGACCAGACCCGCGTTTCTTAGTGCTTTATATTTAGTTTCCCTCATTTTCAACTCCATCTTGCGTTTCGTGTGAATGTAAGTTAGCTGAAAAAAAAATGTTATAAAAAATTTGGAGGTTACGCTCACATGGCCTCAACTAATAATTCAATATTATAAATGTATCTAATAAAATTTGTATTGAGTGAAAAAATATATACAACGTATATGCAATTTGTAAATAAAAATGCATGATCGTTGAGTAGAAATAATTTTGTTTATTCAGATGAAATCACTTCTCAGAAAATGGGTTATATTTATTCGATTTTATTTATTTCACATCTCCATTAGCGGTAAATTTTGATTCTTCAAATCGCATTTTTTCTTAGTTTTTTTCACACTATGACTGATATCACTCAAATCTCAGAATTTTTCGTCGAAGTTTTTCAAATTGAATTTCATCTTGCTGCGAACGTCTTGTTAATAAAACTTCAGACTATTAGATAATTTGAGTTATTTTTAATCATTTTTTAGTTACGTTGTTCAGACTGCTCACTGATGTTATTCTAATACCTCAACCGTTTCTAATGTAATACTCTCGTCTAAACATTTTTTTTTAAATAAATAAATTGTGAAATCAAAGAATTTGAAATTGAGAAGAAAAATTAGAAAAATTATTTTCATACAATAATTTTTAAATTATAACCGGTACTGATTTTAGCATTGTCTTATGAATAATTTTTCTCAAATTTTTCCTACAATTCAAAATATTGAAAAAGTTGTATACAATTTATTTTTCAATACTCGTAATCAATTAATGCTAAGAATTATTTTTGCATTGTATTTATCCTACTTTGATTTGACAGCTTCATTTATTTGAAGGGTACACATGCAAAAGGAGTCAAGCGCCATCTTTCACTTTTTTCAGGAGAGACTAAAAACATGTTGTAAATTCAGCAGGACCGTTTATGAAAAAAATAATAAAGTTCTTTCGAGATACTTTCATGCTCTATCGAACTAAAAAAAGTTTGCTCACAGAAAGGTATCCGGTTTCGAGGAAATGAATGAAACAGGTCACGTTTCGAGGTTAGATTTTGTATGTTTCCAAAAACTGAGGAATTGGGTTTTAGGTTATTCAGTGCTAAACGGAAGGGACTCAATAGTAATTAAAAATAATTAGCCAGTATCGAGAAAAACGAAACTTGATTTTTTACTTTCAGGCTAGAAAAGCTTCTCGGACTGTAAACACAAAAACACAAACCAAACACACGTGTCCGTTCGTCTGCTGCGATCGTAATTTCTCGATACTGCGCAGCCGCGACGATTGATCGGGATCAAGTACACATTGGCGCTTGACCCCTCCAGCTGTTCTTTTTTTAGTGAGAATTTTAAAAAGTGATGCCCCAAAAACATCCTTTGGCAGGAATGTATAATAGAATTTATCTGATTGTTTGAGCTAATAAACCAGATTTCGAAAATTTGGCGCTTGACTCCTTTTGCATTTCTACCCTTCATTTGTAGGTGGGTAGATTTGGTATCGTAAATGTTTTTGATGGGATTCATAACATATTGATGAAAAATGTATTCTATTCTAATAAAAGTGGATCTAAAATTTGATCCTTTCATAGGAAATTAGAAAAAGTAGGATATTCCTTAGGTTTCTCTCTCTGAAATTCAGTAGTTGTGACGCCATTAAAAATGGTTCTGAATTACATCAAATTTTTAATTTACAGGTGTCTTCCTAATATGCTGGGTGCCCTTTTTCACCTGCAACCTAATGGATGCCCTCTGTACGAAATTCAAGGAAAATTGCCAGCCTGGTGTCACAGCTTTTATTCTCACCTCGTGGCTTGGTTATATGAACAGTTTCGTCAATCCCGTGATCTACACCGTGTTCAATCCCGAGTTTCGGAAGGCTTTCCGTAAGCTGGTTCGACTTTAGTAATTTAAATTTCATTATTCAAAAATACACGGAAATTCGCCAATTATTCCGTACACGATATAAGGAGAAGAAAGCTTTCAATTTCTAAAAATCTTTATTACTCTCACAGTAATACTTTTCCCCTTTTTCATAAGAAATTAACCAATCAAAACAAATCTGCGTACAGAATTCAAAATAGTGGACACTGCTAATCCAAAATCTTAGGACCAAATTACGTCTTCTAATTTCACCAAAACGTCTTCGAAATTTGCAATCCTCTAATCAATAAGTGGACATTTTTGAGTAAATGTTGTCCATTTCGGAAATGACTTGATAATAAATTTAGCGGAAAACGAGCTTTGTATCGATTAGTCATCAAATTGTGTCGAGAGTAATGGTTATTTATTGAAAAGCAGACGAAAATTGTTTTGAAGTTTGAATTCTCGTGAGGGTGGTTGAAAAATTCCAAAAGATTATGTTGAATATAGAGTAAACGACGTACCATGACAGTATTACCATAGACATTAAGGAATAGCAATATTTTTTCGCTCAAGACACTTGTAAAGGATAACGGAAGTGAATGCGCCTTTCATGGCGTTACCTATACACTCTATTCGCCCGTCGCATATAACTCGATATATTTATATACCTACCGTTTCCTCTTTGATAAAATGTATCATTTCACTATGCCTCCATTCTAAATTCAGAGCTAGATGCCAGGCAAACATTTTCATAATAATCGCCACGTGGAAAATGTGAAGATCTAAAGACATTTCAATTGCATTTCAATTCGATGTAAGCTCAGAAAAATGGTTGTTCGGGACAAGATTTTTATTAGCAGATATGTTATTAGCTGCGCCAACTACTTTCATGGTCAATAACGCATCCGTCGATCACGATTTATTAATTAAGGCATCGATGATTACAAACACTTTGATATATTCTATAACATTCTAAAATTTAAACCTAAAAATCTGTTATGAAGCAAGAAGAACTATAGAAGCATCATTCAAACATGATGCTTGCATAAAAGTTGATGCTTGCTTAATGTTACATTCTTGCATGATACTATATGATTGAATTCTGCTGCATAATAGCATAATGCAAATTTCTTGCATGATGTTTCATGCTAACATGGTGCTACATGCTTGCACGGTGCTACATACTTGAACGGTGCAACGTGCTTGCATGGTGCTATATGCTTGTACACCGAAAAGAGGGTTGGTTAAGATTTGAGCTTTTCATTTGTAGACATGGTATTACCTATGAAAACTACTTAGTTGGTAAAACTAACTTATCAGTGTTGAATGGCAACAAGTCACCGTTACTAACGATAGTAACCGTAACACCAGAAATTGAAAGTAGTCTTATTCACCATCAATGCATTTTCCAAGATGTAGATGTAGTATCTAAAGGTTACAAGTTTTGTTTCTTAGCGACATTGGCAGAACTGAAATATCGCGTCATGTTCACAATCATCGCCATGTTCAGTATTCCGGAGGTTTTGGAGAAGTCGAGCACATTTATCAATTATTTGAATACACTGGAAGTTCATAATTTGCTCGAAACTTGGAGATCAGAAAATTACGTTGAAAAACTCCATGGTAAGTAAAAAATAGACAATTCGTTAGACATGGAACTTTCAGGCTTTTATTTAAGGGGCCGTCCATAAACCGCAATACTTTTTTTGTT
Source organism: Andricus quercusramuli (assembly GCA_932178445.1). NCBI lineage: Eukaryota > Metazoa > Arthropoda > Insecta > Hymenoptera > Cynipidae > Andricus > Andricus quercusramuli. The sequence continues at coordinate 144,903 of CAKNXH010063041.1, forward strand.
GAAATTTTTTAAGGAAAACCCTTATTTAATCGACTTCTTCCAGACCATTTATTAGAATTATTGTACACAAAATGACGTTTCGGAATCAGACCCTTTCCCTAATCAGATTATCTGTTATAAAAATTGAATAATTAGAGACATGTAAATATTATTTAAGAAAATATATAAAACATAAACAACAGAATAGTAAATTATAATACCTTTAATATTTCGCGGATAGTCGGTTAATATTTTGAAATATAAAACAGTTAGGTGAAATCGAAGAAATTTTTTTCTCGCAAAAAAAGTGTATTACAATAGTCATTCTCGATATATCAATAGTGCTCATTTTAAAATAAATAGGACCTATAATATAAATTATATGGTGATGAAATTGAATACGTATTTGCGAGAAAAGATGCTAAATTAGCAAGTCTGTAAATAAGATACTGATGAATTGTAAATTTACCTTAGTGATGACAAAGTATGTGGAATTTAATTAATATGTTGATTATTTGAAGTTGAAAAATTCATATAATAGTTATGTTAAAAATTAAAAAATCAAAAATTGAATTTATAGGGGTGACGTAGTGTGCACCCTCCGTTTCCATCTTGAGGTATGAGCATTCGTTATATTGAGAAAAGTATCTGGATAATGATGCCTTGGAGCATGCGCAGTAAACTTTCTAAATGACATAGGCGTAGGTACTATCAAAACTATATAATAAAATGAGTGATTGATTAATAATAATTGAACAATCGAAGTATGAAATTCGAAGTTATATATAAATTGACAGATGAAGTTAGATAAAAAATAGTCAGACTCGTAGATAGAAGTGGTCTTAACATAGTGAATCTAAGATCATGTTGTATGATTCGTTGAAGAAGTCTAAATCAGTTATTTTGTTGAGGCAGTTTTCGCCTTCTTTTTTAATGAAAACCATTTCAGCAAAGGCACGTTTGTACTCATTAGGTTCAAAATGTAGGATTTCAACCCCATCCCAATTAATGGCACTTGAATCTCTATTATGAAATTGAACCAAATGTTTCGCTATAACTTTATGATTTTTCTCCACATGATTGATATTGTTTTTATGTTCTTTTGTTCTAATGTGTGAGGGACGCTTCGTTTGTCCTACATATGTCCTGCCGCAGCTACATGTAATTTTATAAACTACGTTACATTGGTCTAAAGTATCTAATTTGTCTTTACCTAATTTTATAAATTTATTTAGCTTGGACTCAACTCTGAAAACAGTTTTTATTTTAAATTTATTTAGTAGCCTTTTGAAGTTTTATGGAATTGTCCCTAAGAAAGGAATGGAGATGATTTCCTGTTTAACATCAATAATACCATCAACAATTGGGTTGTTATTAGAAAGTTGGTTAGTCTTTAAATCTAACTCAGTAAGTCTTTTATTCATATGTTTCTGTACGAACTCATTGGGATAGTTGTTATACCATAAGTATTTCTTAACAATTTGTAGATTATCTGAGTGGAAAGTGTTATCAGACAGTAGAATAGCGGCATCAACAAGGTTTTTGACTATCCCTATTTTATGTTGAATAGGATGGTTGGATAAAAAATTCAGGAGTCTTCCGGAATAAGTTGGTTTTCTAAGCCAATTCGTAATAATAAAGTTATTATCGTCTCGGCAAGGTTGTAAGTTTAAAAAGTTAATGGATTTTTTGTTTTCAATATCAAAGGTATTTTGTAATCTCTTGTGGCAAGAATTAAACTGTGCTACTATAAAATTAATTTTGTCTTGAGGAAGGATAAGAAAGGTATCATCCACATAACGAAAATATACTGGAATTTGAAAACCCAATTTTTTCATGACATTCGTTTCAAGATCTTGCATGACAATCACGGCAAGAATTGCGGAGATAGGTGACCCCATGAAGGTGCCAAACGTCTGCCTATAAAATTGGTTATCAAATTTAAAGTAAGTGGAATCCATTAAGAAAATGATACCCGTCTTAAACTCTTCTAATGGAATTTGTGTGTTTTCACTAATATGATGCCACCTATTCTCTGTGCCTTTAATAACCAGATCTAAAGGAACGTTAGTGAAAAGTGATGAGACGTCTAAAGAAGCCATGATATGATTATCCGGGATTTTAGTTTTGTTAATGTAATCTTTAAAAGTATGTGAATTTTTAACAGAATATGCATAGGTAGGTAAGGAGTCAGAAATTACCTTATTCAATGTTTTGGCTATTTTTTATCTAACTTCATCTGTCAATTTATATACAACTTTGAATTTCATACTTCGATTGCTCACTTATTATTAATGAATCACTCATTTTATTATATAGTTTTGATAGTACGTACGCCTATGTCACTGCGCATGCTCCAAGGCATCATTATCCAGATAATTTTCTCAATATAACGAATGCTCATACCTCAAGATGAAGATGGAAGGTGGACACTCCGTCACCCCTATAAATTCAATTTTTGATTTTTTAATTTTTAACATAACTATTATATGAATTTTTCAACTTCGAATAATCAGCATCACCTTTGTCATCACTAAGGTAAATTTACAATTTATCAGTATCTTATTTACAGACTTGCTAATTCAGCATCTTTTCTCACAAATACGTATTTAATTTCATCATCATATAATTTATATTACAGGTCTTAATTATTTTAAAATGAGCACTATTGATATATGGAGAATGACTATTTTAATACAGTTTTTTTGAGAGAAAAAAATTTCTTCGATTTCACCTAACTGTTTTATATTTCAAAATATTAACCGACTATCTGCGAAATATTAAATGTATTATAATTTACTTTCCTGTTATTTATGTTTTATATATTTTCTTAAATAATATGTACATGTATCCAATTATTCAATTCTTATAACAGATAATCTGATGAGGGAATCGGTCTGATTCCGAAACGTCATTTTTGTGTACAATAGTTCTAATAAATGGTCTGGAAGAAGTCGATTAAATAAGGTTTTTCCTTGAAAATTCTAAATTGTTATTCCCAGACTTTAAATTTTGCATAACTTTTTTTGTTGTTACTTATTTTTTTGGTTGAAGATTCATATCTCTGATTGAAAATTTAACTTTTCCGTTCTTGAAAAATAAATTTTCTAAATTGAAAAATTACATCTTGGGTTGAATTTTGAACTATTTGTTGAAAATTCATCACTTTAGTTCTATTTTCTTGAAAATTTGTTTTTTCATAAAAATTAGATGATTAGTGAAATTAGAGATTAGCGAATTATGCAAAAATTTACAAGCTAGAACTATGTTTCTAAGCCTAACTATCATAGTTTTTTTTTCATAAAGAAGGGTATACCGATGAGTTATCCAGCAAAACATAATTAGAGAAAATTCACATTAAATACACCTTGAATCCTACTAGTAATTCACTATGGATTCTGGAATCGTCTTGCGACAATTTTCTCTTGTGGGTAGAACGAGATTAGATTACTTGCATAATATTGAAAAAGTTCTACATTCAACGTTTTACGTTAAAAGAATACGTCACGTCTTTAGGGGGTAGGGTCACCTTGAGCGTTACGCTGATGTTGAAGTTACCTACACTTGCTACAGAAGGGTGTTACATGGGGGGGGGGGGGCAAAATTTCCAGAAAAAAGCGTTACGTATTTTTTGAACAGCCCCTAGATCGAATTAAGTATTTTTTACTTACAGAAGTTGAAACCATAACAATTTTAATAAGTAGTGTAACCACAACCACCTAAGTGGCAGCGGCATATGTTACAAACTGAAGAAGTTAGCGCTATTGCTTTGTTAGTTGTCCCAACCAACCATTCTTTTCCATATAATCATGTAAATTTTTTCCAAGTTTCACACTTGAGTGTTTTACACTTTTCCATTTAAAAAATCTGTTTTCAACTTCTTTTATAATTCGCCATATTTTTTTTTTATATCTTGGAATTCTACTCAACGCATTCACGTGGCAATGAATACAAGTTTCCATGACCGAATTTCCGAAACATATCAATAAAAGTTTCAAAGTCCACTTACCAAAAGGTTTTTCGTAGGAAGTAATATTTTCACTCAGAATGAAAGAGAAACTTTGAAAAATAAGAAAAAGTTTGAAAGTTTATTCCTTATCAAGGAAGAAAACAAATTTCTTTGATGCTGAATGCGTGAAATCAACTTCTGTTGCAATAATTTTTATAATCAAAGCTTTCAGCTTTATGTTTTCTTTTGAAAGATGTGGAAATTACGTAGACTGTTAGCTCTATAATGTATATTTGTAAATAGAAATACAATACCAAAGAGTCTCGTTTAACGAGCAACAGAAATACAATGTTTATCATTATATGCGTTGACTATTTTCAAGGCGGTTAACGATCTACGGTCGCGCGCACTGTACAGTGGATGTACGTAGTAATGCTCGAGCAGGCATGACAGTTTCCAGATTGAAATCAAAGGCCTAAGTGGAGACTAAGCTAGAAATCAAAGTTTAATTTAGTATTATAAATTCATACCTTTATTGAGTTCCTCATATTGGTCATCCTTTTAACTTCTTTCCAACTTCTTTTTGGAGAAGTTTATAATTTCTACATAACTTGCTTTTCTGAAATTCTTAAGTTTTAGATCTACCTAGGTGCTTCTTTATTTAGTTAAGATTTGTATGAATTTATCGAATGAAATTATAATTATCAAAAAGAAATGTGAATAATGAAGTGATTAACACAGTGAAATTTTTTGCAGAAGAAAATACCATTCAACATGCAGATTTATTGTTATGCAAAGAAAACATTGATACAGATTTTGAACAATTAATTTTCTCCATCTATACAATTCATGATGATTAAAAGTACGTTTTAGAAAGAAACAGTTGAAAGTATAACGAAGTTAACCCTGTACAAATACAAACACTTAGTACTCTGGAGTCCAAATTATTTTTTAATCAAAAGCTAAATTGAGAAATTGTTTCCTTTTAAAATGCTCAATATTTTACCCTTAACTGAAAATACACTCGCTTGTCTGACTAAAACGCTCTTGCATGTAGCAAGGAGATGAGGACGGTTTGGTCAGACATGTGGGGTTTTCATGAAAAGAAAGACTTGTATGTACAAAAACAATTTGTAATATTGAAAAAATGATTTTTGATGTATACAGAATATACATATAATTAATTAATTTCACAATTGTTTTTCAGGCACTTGAAGCATAAAATATTGATATTTCTTTCAACATGAATCTTTCGGGTACTAGGTGATTATGGTGAAATTTCAATTTTATTTTCACATTTCTGCATGAGGAAAATCATGAGGTAATAAAGCACCGTCTAATTGCCTATTTAGTAAAGGTAGAATGTGTGAAAAAAATTTCATTTCAGGCTTAAGATATCGAGAATGGAGAACCAAATAATGATTTCATAAAACTTTCTATAAAAATCGTTGCGGAAGTGGAATAATATACTTTTTAAATCTGAATGCGTAAGAAATCCAAAGGTGAAAAAAATGGAATCTATAGTGCTACTTAGTATAATCTAATCTATATACTAATTAGTTGTATACCTGAAATTTGTATAGTCTGAAGATTCCTTTGAAAATTTTTCAAATAGTTTGATGATAAAATTGATTCACAAAAATGAAAGTTTTTTAATCTTATGCGCGTAAAATGTTTAATTTTTCAGTTTGAAAGATTTTGATATTAACATGGTTTAATTTCAAATGGCTTCATATGAAATCCTCTTAAATATTTCATTGAAGATGTTGACAAGAGGGTTAATTATGGTATATTCGAAGTTAATATGGATAAAGTTTGATGCTCTATATTTCAGAGAATTTTTCTTAAGTTGTATAAGACTCTCTGTATATCTTATAAGCAGTATCCTTAGGATAACACTGTGATCTCATTAGGAAATAAAAATTTTCAACTGAATAATACCTTAACCCATATTTTCGCTGGTGATACATAATTACTTCGGTTGACGTTGTTCAATGTCTTCATTTGAAATCGCTTACGTTTAAGTTTTATTTGATTCAAAATTTTACAATTTTGAACATGCAGAAAAACGATTGTGAGTTTCATTTCTAAATTTCAGTTTAAAATCGTACAACTTTGCTATATTCTGAGACGGAATATATATATATATATATATATATATATATATATATATATATATATATTAGAAAGAATTATGTATAATTTTCATTTGTTTTACACCAAAAAATTCTAAAACAAATGAAAATGATATAGTATATTCTCCACTTTGTATAATTTTTCACCTGGGTTCAATTTTAAAATCATAAGATTATAATTGAAGGGTCGAATCGAAGAATGGGACGTGAATGTGATGGCTTGAAAGTGCCCCTGAACGATATTCAAACTCGCGACAGTCCGTGCTTATCTGTTCGCCCGTATTAACATTAAAAAAATGTACAAATCGTTGATTCTCAGAGAAGTTCTCGTGAGAGAGTTGTTTTGCAGGGATTAGCGAATAGATCCACGCAAGCAGCATATTATTTCGATTTGCATATCACAAGATATTACAAGCTTATTAAAATGCAAATTTTCAATCTTTCCCTACACAGTCTTTGCACTAACGGCAACTGTTTCCTCAGCGCGCATCATTTCCTTTTACTAAACTCGTGATATCTTGTGATATACAAAATGAAGTAATATACTGCTTACGCAGATTTATTCGTTAATTCCTACGGAATAACTTTCTCACGTGTAGTTCTCCGACAATCATCGGTGTGTACCTTTTTTTAAATGTACATTGAAATTGTTCAACTTTAAGCACTTCAATAAAAATTTCTGAATATTTCAAACACAAAGTATAAATTATATTATCGTAAATCATTATCTGTAAAATATTGTGATTATGTATTTAACCTGTGACGAAACTCTTCTCTGTTTACGCTGGAATTTTCACAAATTAAAAAAAAATCAATATTTCAAAAAAATTGATTAAGGATCAACTAGAGAAAGTCAACTACTATCAATTGTGATTACTTATGAAGACCTGTTCAACGCCATAACCTCAAGAAAGATGAAGTTTTAACATTGAAAACTCTTGTATTCTTAAATTCTGGTATTCAAAATTCGATATTATTCAACAAATCCGTCAATTATAAATAATAAACATTTTGAATCGTTCAATCGTTTTTATGGCCTCATACACTTTCAGACATTTACGTTCGCTTTCAATAATATGTAATCACGTGTACAAGGTCATCAGCTTTCCTTTTTTTCAAAAACTTTCGAAATAAAATAAATCTATTTTTCTACTCGGATGCATTCTCTTCTGCAAATAAGTTTCATATTTTTGGTTTTGCGGCAGATGTTTGTGTGTAAAAAAGTGCGACGATAGCTTTAATGTGTAAATATATTAATTCAAGCGCTTATACTGGGAGACGAGAATTTCTGCAGATTTTTAACAGAGCCTGAGTCTCACAAATTTTCCGGTGTATGTTCTTCGACTGTAAAACTCTGTACACAAGGTTTGAATGCTTCAAAAGAATGCTGGAGAAAACTGAAGAAGAGAAATTAATTTGCAAATATGTATGAGTGAGTGTAGAGCATGCACTAAGTTTCCCTATGAATTTCTTAATTATTACTAACAATGGTCTATACAGGGCATAGTTTGTAAGATGTGATCTTTAGTTTGCTAAAGTTAACGATAAAAGATGAAAAAAGAGATGTATGTGTCATAAGCCAAGAGATGAATATATATAAATGCTATGTTTAGTTAAAGGCATACATAATACATACTCACGCAAAAACGCAAACGCAGAAATGCACACAAGTCATGGTAACAGGACCGAGAAACTTGTTAAAATCTGTGAATTATAGTATAAAATAACTGAATATGGTGTACTCATTATTTATCCTAACCTCTTTAAAAATCTGTCAAAATATGTTTAAAAAGAGTTTTGTAGGCTATGAAGACATTAATAAAGTCGTCCAAATACCCCCTAACCTGCTTGCCCACTCCTACTTCCCTCCCCCGCCCTCTTTTCTTCTAATTCCCCATCCCTCTTATAATTTCCCTTTTATAACTTCTTCTACTTTTCGACCCTTCCCCTACATCTTCCTCACTCTCTTCACTGCTTCTGCTATGAAAATATTATGACGGACCGACCCTATTTTAGTAACAGTTACGCAGTCCCGTAAAAAAATGTTCTGTGCATCAGACTAGACCACCATACTTATAGGTTTTGGAGTTGCTGAATCTCAAACCGGGGTCTTTTCGACCCCACCAGTTCATGATCGAGGTAATTCAAAGGTAAAATTAGGAGAAAAAACGTTTAAGCGAAGATTAACTACGATCCCTTCACGTTTTTGGGATCGCTGTATCTGAATCCGGGGTCTTTTTGACTTCATTAGGTCAGGGTTAAGGTCATTCCAAGTTTAAATTGGGGGAAAAAAACGTTCAAACACAGAGAAGAACATTTCTTATACTTTTTTTGAGATCGTTTGCTCTAAATCCAGGGTCTATTTGGCCCAAACAGGTCAGGATCGAGGTGATTCCAATGTCAAATTGAGGAACAGACCGTTTAGCCGGAGAAAATCACGATTCTTATACATTTTCTGGGCAGCTGAATCTCAAACCGGACTCCATTTGACTCCATCAGGTCAGGATCAATTTAATTTCAAGGCTTACTTTTGTTTATCGAATGGACACGCGGTCTTAACTGCAAGTTTTGAAAGAGGCGGATATTTTACGTTCGCATTTGGTTAGTTACCTCTTTATCAAAATGACCTGTACAGGTCACCTGAAGGGCAATTGTGTGTGCGAAAGTTGTTTTAGTCATCGTGGGCGATCATCTGGTGACGTGGGTATAACCTTCAGGGCAAATTTACTGTCCTGCATCACATTTAGGAATGTGTTGAAAATTCAACCACTTTTCAACCACTTTTGCGGTTGAAATCTCGTTCATCCACGGAATTGAAATAAAATTCATTCAAGTGTAGTTGAAAATTCAACTAGACGTTTGCACATACACAATGTCCCGCGAGGAGTTATTTCGTACGTTTATGTCGTGAGATCTATGAAAATAATAAGGGACATAATATTCAGAAAAATAAGCACCTTTAAAGAAGAGAAACAAAAGGTACGTTGGAATAATATCATCATAATGGGAACATTTCATTCACACTATCGGTATTAACTCTTAGGTTATGTTTACAAAAACGAGTGTTGAAAAGTTTTTCTAATTGGGCGCGCAACTCATTATGTCAATATAATTCCCACGTACCTTTTGTTTTTCTTCTTTAAAGCTGCTTATTTTCCTAAATATTATCACGGAAAAAATTAGTTGTTGAAATTTTGAATGACTGAGTCAACCACTCTAGGATAGGGCTAAACGTATGTCATAAATTGGAAGAATCGTCTTACAAACCTTGATTGATACATGTTTAAAGAGTAGAAAGAGTTGTCGAAAGTACAGAATAATTTCAATGAAAATGTGAAGACCAGAGGAATAGAGTTCTTGAAACACTGATACACTAATGCTTCGAAGCCAGTCAATGAAACTTTCGATGACTCCTAACGAGTTTTTAGAAAACAGTACAGCCAAGTTAAAAAAAAAATCTGCCCGCTTCGCGGGCACATTCTCATCGCGCGCTTCGCGCGCGGCTCGCTTCGCTCGCAAGTTTGAGCGCGCCTAGGGCGCGCGACTGTTGGATCTCGCGCTTCGCGCTCGATCATATATTTATCTCGCGCTTCGCGCTCGATTATGTATTCACCTCGCGCTACGCGCTCGGGCGTATTCACATCGCGCTTTACGCTCGATTCCTCTAGATCTTTGAACTTCGTGTTCGACTTCGATGAAAGAAAAAGTTTATTTCTAAATATTAGAAAATTATCAAAACCTCTACATATGAAGTGATTGTTAAATTTGTTTTTATTTTAGACTGAAAAGGAAATTTATTTACTCAAGGTTCTATCGACCTTGAGGAACACATTCTCATCCAGATACTCGCGCTTCGCGCTCGATATTTGATTTCAAATTCATTTGAACCTTGCGTTCCACGCTCGGTTCTGTGCACCGTATAATAGAAACAAAAAAGTTTGAGCGCACTTACGGCGCGCGATTTGGGCGTCGCGCTTCGCGATTTGTATTTGATTTCAAATCAAGAATAATTATATAAATTAAGCGACAAATTTTATTAGTTAAAATGTTATTTTAGATTTTCCGTTTTTCAAAAAAGTTATTTTTTTCATTTTGAATATATTCTTACAACGAAAATGGATTTTTCCAAAGTTTTCCAAAAATTTCATTTCTTTTACTGTCAATGTTATTTTCACGAATAAAATAAAAACTACGCGTCCTATCGAAACATGATGGATAAAAAATTTGTACCTCTTCTTTGAATGAACAAATGTTGTCTTCGTCATGTTTTTCGTAGCTTGTGTTATTCGTCTAAAAATTTATTTTTTCTATTTTCAATGCTGTTTTTTATGAATAAAACAAAAACTACGCGTCATATCAAAAAGTGAATAATAACAAATTTGTAGATCTTTTTTAGATGCATAATTTTGGTCCAGTCATCTTTTGTCGTATCTTGCATAGTTTCACAGCAAAATGGAATTTTTGATTTCTCATTATTTTGTTGTGCGATCAGAATTTAAATTTTTTATTTTTTTGAAAAATTCAAAAAGTTATTATGAAAATATTGTAAGGTGTTCAAAAATCAACGTTTTTCTTTTCTTGACTTTTTTTCATAACGTGCGTTTTTCGGCTTAAAATGTTCATTTTCGTTTGTTTTTTGGAATTTTGAAAATGCTATAACTCTGGTAATTTTTTTTTATCTGAAAAAGTCATTAGGATATTTTTTGCTCGTTTTGCTTACTACTAACAACCGTCCATACAATTTCCAAATCTTCAAAAAAAGTGTTCTCAAAAATTTTCAAAATGTGCTCACTTTTTGAATTTTCATCCGAAATAGCTGGTTAACGAACTTGTTCTTTCTTTTTAGGCCCTGAAAAAGTGTGCCAAAGCACAACCCAATCTGATTATTTTTTCGAAAGTTATCGTGCCTACAGACAGACAGACAGACACCTTTGTAAAAACCTTTTTTTCTGGCTCAGGGGGTCTCAAAACGTGAAGATTTGATGAAAACCGACCAAGTCAAATTTTACATAAAACCAATACCTTCTCATTAGAATGAGAATATAATATATTTCGCGGTTATATTTACTATTTTGTTATTCACATAGACTCACGCTTAAGTTATATTTATTCTTACACATATACACGAACCTATGAAAACTCGAAACAAATTCGGCGGGATTCGAACTACCTTAAGCCTATCGAACGCAACTTATCTCTAACAACTAGACCCCACAACTAACTTGTCACATTGAATATTTTGCACAAATCCCAGTGGAGAGCCAAATTAAACTCGCGCTCATTTGTTCATTGCCGGTGTCCGCGACTAAATTCAGACTTATACATATACCACTTCACCTGAGCATCCAATGTGACTGTACATTGTGAATATATAGATATGTAGAAGACAGTCAACGAATTCTTCGACAACTTATAAATCAGTTATTCGTTTCTGTGCTAGAGTTATTGTATTTCAAATCTTGTGGAATCTGGAGGACTTTTTATGAAAAATTGAATGCTTGTCTAGAACTTTGTCAAAATCTGCTGATTACAAATTCGAAAACTGATGTTCCTAGATTGTCTTCCAATAATTCGATGACTTTTTTCACTTTTTCGATTAAGTCTGCGGTTCTTTAATCAAAATTATACGAGATTCCAAACAAAAAGTGCACTATCCTAGAATGGTTGACTAGTCAAGTGAAGTTTCGACAACTTATTGTTTTCTTGTATGCATTTTGTTAATCTCATGGATTACACGAGACACAAACGTACGAAATAACTCACTGATTCCTTATCAGAATTCTTTCGGCACAGACAGTGAATTTCGAAGCACAGTATTTTCCAGGAATCTTCATGGGTTTTATTGCAGATTTTTGAAAAATTATCTTTGCTGTGAAATTCACTAACTGTGCCGGATAAAGGTCTAGTGAGGGTAACAAGGATTCTGGCTAGCCGTACTATACAGTCTGGTAAAATATGAACCAACACGCTGTCTTGTTAAACGCACCAGACAGTCTAGTTGAACTCTGTTTAGTTAGAATTACAAGACATCTGGCATAAGTTACCAGACATCTAGTACGGCGAACATTTCCATGGCTAGTAGTGCTAACTAGCTGTCTAGTAAAAGTGAGCAAACGTTGAGTTAGGCTTACATCTCCGTGTTTGGGTAGTCTAACTAGTTTTCTGGTGAAATTTACCAGATGTATACTGTTTTGGGAAATAATTTTGTCTAGGAAAATACGTATGTTCTGAGGATCTTTAGGATAGGTTTTAAAATTTAAACAACACAATCAAAATGAAATTCGTTCATTAAACATTTGCCAAAGGTATGATTCTATATTACTAGAAGAAATCGCATGGCCTGAAGCATTATCTTCAGAACAACATGGCGGCTACACTGAAGAAAAATTCGGTTTACGTTGCGTGAAATAAAGCCTTGTGAGAGAGAAGTTTCCACAAGTACAACAGATCATCCACTGCATAATCACGGAATTCACTTATTTTAATACAGGCAAATAGAAATAAAAATAAAAACACGTCGCTGCTCGCTCCTTAGAACTCTGAAAATGGTCAGAATAACGCACGGGACACAGAAATGCAAGAGACTGGAAGAAGCTGGAGTTGTCTACATACTCCGAAATTTGGAAGCAGGCTAGAGGGAGGGAAAGTGTTGGTCCAACTAAATATTTTTCTCCATGTCCACAAATTTCTGTTTTTCATACTTGATGTTGTTTTTTTACTAATGAAAAAAAGACTATGTGTTATGTTTTTTTTCGTAGCTTCTGGCGTTTGACCAGAAATTTTATTCTTTTAATTTCAACGTTTTTTACAGAGAAAACCAGAACAGAAGAAGAGAACAAAATAAAAAACTGCTTTGAAGGAATTATGAAACTATTATTTAAAGAGATGAAGGGAAGTAAAAGTACAGAGTTTTTTAGCATGAGAAACAGCAAAGGTGAAATGCTATATGATATAGACGGGATAGTAGACGCTTTAAAAGACTCTTTTAAAGAACTATTAGGAGGTGAAGATATAGGGCAACAAAACTACGACATTGAACATAATGCATTAGAAAACCCAATTGAAAAAGTCAGTGTCACTGAGGTCAGAGATATAATTAAGAACTTGAAAAACGGTAAGGCTGCTGGTTTAGACAGTATTAGCGCTGAAATGCTTAAATACGGTGGCGAGTACATACCTCACAGGTTGTGCGAATTGATAAATTTATGTTTCGATACAGGAGAAGTCCCAGACGATTGGAGAAAGGCGATTATTGTACCAATATATAAAAAGGGAGATAAAAGCAAATGCAATAATTACAGAGGTATCAGCCTACTAAGTACCGTAAGTAAAATATACTCAAAAATACTTATCCGTAGGGTAATGGAAATTACAGAAGAGAAAATATGGGAAGTCCAAAGTGGATTTATGCCAGGAAGATCATGTACAGATCAGATATTTAGCCTAAGACAGATCACAGAAAAAAGCTTGAGAGTAGGAAAGAAAGTTTTCTGTGCATTTATTGACCTAGAAAAAGCTTTCGACACGATAAATAGAAGTAAACTTTGGGAAGTTCTTAAAGAGTATGGAGTGAATGGAGGGCTCCTACAAGCAATAAAAACAATATATACGGGTAGTAAAGCAAGTGTAAGGGTAAATGGGAAACTGAGTGACTGGTTCGATATTATGCAAGGCGTGAAACAAGGATGCGTTATGTCCTCGTGGCTATTTATCATATTCATGGATAAGTGTCTAAGAACTGCCCTCTTCAAGGAAAAAGGTATAGATCTCGAAACCGTCAAAGTACGTGGGTCGGCTTTCGCAGATGACAAGATTGTTATGGCAGAATCAGTCGAAGACTTGCAAAGAATGTTGAATAAACTTAACACAAGCATGAAGAACATGGACCTCAAAATTAACGTGAATAAAACGAAGCTCATGGTTTTTGAGGGAAAAAGTGAGAAAACAATATGCAACATTGTCCTAAATGATGTGAGATTAGAACAAGTTGACAAGTACGTATATCTAGGTAGTCTATTCACTAGCGACGGAAAAATAGATGGGGAATTAGATAGGCGCATAAATAAGGGTAAGCAGGTTATCGGTAGAGCAGGATCCATCCTCACGAATAAAAACATATCAAAAAAAGCTAAAATGGCCATACATAATTCCATATTCGTACCAACTGTACTATACGGTAGCGAGGCATGGACCTGTCAAGAAAAGGACAGGAGTAAAATCAACGCGATCGGCATGAAACCTCTGCGCATAATATGCGGAAAAACACTGATGGACAAAGTCCGAAACGAGATAATCCTCAAAGAATGTGGTACAGGAGACACGCTAGTTGACATATGGGAAAGAAATCAGTTAAGATGGTTCGGACATCTTGAAAGAATGAAAGATGAACGACTGACGAAGCAAGTATATAAATGTAAAGTAAATGGCAGAATGCCCAGAGGTAGACCGCCGAAACAATGGTTAGAATCTGTAAATGAGACATTGATCCGAAGAGACATAAGAAGTCATAGGAACAGAAGAGCTTGCATGAAGAAATGCATGGACGTAAATGAAGCTAGAGTAGTATGCCAGGACAGAAATGTGTGGCGACAAATAGTTTATAAGCAGAGTGACAATAGAGTGAATGATGCCTGAAACAAAGACCTTGTATAACTAATGGGCCCAAGTGGGGAACCATACATAACAATTTTGTGAGGCTCCTCACTTGAGTGAACGTGTTATTTGAATAAATAACACGAAAACTCCAGATCAATCTAAAATATCTATACCATAACACATATACCTATATACCTATCTACCTTATACCATATAACGACCTACTTTACACCTATATACCTATCCCACTACTTTCCAACCGAGCAAGTCACGCCTACCCCGAAAGGGAAATGGCTTAATGGTATAATAATAAAAATAATAATAAAAACAAAAACTATATTTCCTATAAAAAAGTGATCAATGACAAATTTTTACTTTTTTTTTGTTTGCATGATTTTTGTTGATTCCTCTTTTTTCGTATCTCGCATAGTTTGCCCGAAAAATGGAATTTTGTATTTTTTATTATTTTTTGTGCTATCAGAATTGGAATTTTCGATTTTCCAACAAAATTCGAAAAGTTGTTATGATAATCTTGTAGGGCTTCTAACAAACGACGTTTTCATTACTGGACCGTTTTAATTTCGAGCGTTGTTTGGCTTAAAATGTTCATTTTTGTTTGTTTTCTTGGATGTTGGGAATGTTATAACTTCTCTAATTTTCTTTTTATGGAACAAAGTCATTGGGATAATTTCTTCGAATTTTTAAGTACTATAAAAAGTTGTACATGGAATTTTGAAAAAATGGTCTTAAAAATTTTAAAAGTGCTTCAACTTTTTATATTTTCATCCGATATATGTGGCTAACAAACATGACATTCAGTCTCTGATACTAAAAGAGTGTATCAAAGGCCAATCTAATAGAACGATTTTTTCAAAAGGTGTCGTGCTCATAGACAAACAGACATGCAGGCAGACACATTCGTAGAATAGTAAATTCTACTGCAAGTGCGGAAAGTAGGCAGTTCCTCAATAGTGGGAAGTTGGTTGCACGGGACAGAGGCGAATCGATAGGGAGTTGTAGGCAAGTCGAAGGCGAATTGGGTGCGAGCCGATTGCGAGCTGGAAACGTGCCGAAGACCGACCAGAAACAAACCGTAGATGAATCGATCGCAAGTACTGTAAAATTAACGAGAGTTTCAACTACCCACTTTCAGCACCTATTGCACACACTCAGAAAAAAGTTTGGTTGTTTCAACACAAATTTGGTTGGATCAAAGAAATAAATATATTGCTATATGGTCAATCAAATGCTTGGTTGATTCAACCAAATCTCTTGGTTACTAAAGTTTGGTTGATTATAATAAATATTTTGGTTGAGTGCAATACATATTTTGGTTAATTCAACCAAATATTTTGGTTGATCCAAACAAATATTTTGGTTGTTTCGTTCAATCAAAATGTATCCAGATATCGACTTTCAAAAAATTGTATTCTATGACAAAAGCTGTTGGTAAAACACTTTTGATAAGCATCACATGCAGCATTAGAAAACCGAACTTTCACCCAATCTGACAGAAAAGCTTTTTCTCCATACAATTGTGTGAGGTTCTTTCATCAGTTATTAATTTCAGGGTTAGATTGCCTGCACCGGCGTGAACCCTGCGAGCTAAAGTTTGTACTTATGATCAAAATTTTCTGCATACTGTTTCAGATCCCATTTTTTAAAAACGTTGACATTATTAGCGCCGTTCGTATCATTAATTTTTTTTACTAATTCGCGACAAGACGCACGATGAGAATCTTTTCGACACGCAAACTAGTCACCGGCGCGGGCTGACATCATCTGTTTCTTTATGTTTAGTGTAGTTAATGGAAGTATTTGGTAGAATTAACCAAATTATTTCGTTACTTTAACCAAATGATTTTCTCATAAATAATATATTCCGCTCAACACATTTATTTGTTTGAATCAACTAAACATGCTTAACTAAATAAATTCTTTGAATTGACCAAATTAATTCGTTGTGTTTCTTAAAAATAACCAAAGGTTTATTTGCGCTGACCAAATTTTTTAGTTTCAACAAGTAAATTGTGTTGAACAAACTGTTTTGTTGAATCAACCCAATCTTTTCTCTGAGTGCACGATATTTTTTTAAGAAATGCAGGAAATTTTTTATTTGACACACAATAAAAGCAAATTTTTCGGTAATTTACAGGTAATTTATGGTGATTCATCAGTCACTCATCATAACTTATAACTTTGAGTTTGTCCAATCACTATTCACTACTCACAATCAGTCTCTCAAGTGTCAAATCATAATGAAGTAAGGTTATGATTGCGGCAGTCACGAAAAATAATCATAAACCAAAATGGGCAAGCGCAACAGCAAGAAAAAGTAAACTGGCTCGAAATCTTGCTGTTCACTGCTGATCACACATGTTGCATCCACTTCTCAATTTAACAAAAGGTTTAAATAATGGCCAAGTCTAAAGTGACGGACTGTCCGTACTTTTAGTTCGGTTGGGCTAAAATTACGGACTGTCCGTACGTTTAGCTCTGCTAAACTGAAAGTACGGATTCTCTGTACGTTTATTTTTGACTACGCGACCCGGCTTAAACCACGGACAGTCCGTACGCTTACGCATGTTTATAACACGGTCGAGTCTGAACGTGCGGACTTGGTGAAGGAAAGGGGGAGGTGGAAAAGGGAAGAGGGCGTGGCTCATATCTGGACGTATAGACCTTGTGGCAAATCTTTGCCACGTGTCACGTAACTTTAAACACTTGGAAAGAAAAGTTAAAGCCGAATTTTATTATTAATTAAATTTTTCACTGCCAAAAGAAAGTTTGAAATTTTCCTCTGAAGTCTTTAAATTTTTTTAATTGGGCTCAACCAACCTTATTTTTATGACCAGTCAGATAGGAGCCTTCCCACAACCCACGAGACGTTGGAAAGGGGTAGTGGTTTGACCAAGATTTGATTATTATTGGCCATCATGACAGTCACAGGGGTGCTATTTCGCTCCCACGAGTAACCGAGGTGTGAACCAGTGCTGCCAGATTGAGGGATTTTTCTTCAAATTTGAGGAAGAACTGACTAGCCTGAAGATTTCCGAAGAATTTGAAGAAACTTCATGAAAATCTGAAGATTTTTTTTTTTGAAGATGTAATCAACATTTTTTTGGAGTGTTTTACGTAAGTTTTATTCGAATGGAGTTTGACCAATCACGTATTTGCCTGCAGTTGTAGGAAAGCACCAGAAAGGCTGTCTCACTGCCGACAAGCAGAGATATGAGAAGGCATCTAGTAGTGTGACGTAATGCATCTTTCTATTATAGCGTACTCTATGGTTCAAAGCGACAAACTTCAAAACAGCCATTCTGAGATGGTAGAAAACAATTGTGCCTTGAAAATACCTATAAATTAAGTGGCAAATTCCAACTTCAATTCATCAATTAAGAATTTGAGGACGAAATTTGATAACGAAATAGAACATATCATAGGGCGTGGGAAAATGGTCTTGAATATGTAGGTCGCTGCTTCGTAGAGAATATTGTGAATAATATTTCCTAGATAAATAAAATCTTAAATGATTTGTGACTGCTGTTGTGTAACTTGAATTTATGAGATTTATGAGCTGGCCAATTTAAGGTCGCTATTGCGCAAACAAACAAAACAACATTAGTATATATAAGGAGGATAACGCTTAGCGGAGCAGATCACTTCAGATCAGTTCTTTATCGGATTCAGTTCTGTCTACAAACGGTTCCGGTTGCTATGTGAATTATAAGGTTTGATTTCCAGTTGAAACCCTTTTGAATGTGAGAGTGCTTGACTTAATTATCCACGAATCAAACAAACAAACAAAAGTGATAATATTGCAATAAATTTAAGTGTTTAATTTTACGAACAGGAACTTTTGCAATTCCAATATCAGGACAACGTTTCAACGTTCTTTAGCAGTAACGAACCAAGAAAAATCCTTCAATACAAAATAATACAAGTATCTAAAATTTACATCTGATTGAAAAGAAGTATTTTTGACTAATTTAGCTCTTTTCAGTGCAGTACAACTTGTCTGCAGACAGTCGAGCCAAACAATTAGGAGAGCTGAAAAAGGGAATGGACAAGGAAATGGTTCCGAAACTTCTGGAGAAGTAGCCAAATTTAAAAAAAATATTCTACTACTTCTGTGAGGATGTGAAGTAGCTATTTATATGATAGAGCTTCGCAGTTTTTCTTTATAGGACATATTGGAGATGTGCAGAATACTTTTCTGGTAAATTAGGTTGCGCAATAGAGACACATGGTAAGTGAGGCTGCGTAGTAGATACCTAAGATATGCAGGGATACGCGTAGGTATTTATAGGACATTGAGCTTCTCAGTAGCTATTTATGAGCCATAGAGCTGCGCAGTAGTTACTTGTGGGGCAGAGAGCTGCGAAGTATACTTTTGTAGTAAATTGTGCTGCGCAGTAGTCATGAATTGCGCAGGACTGCGCGATAGAGGCATATGGTGAGTGAGGCTGCGCAATAGATACCTACAGTATACAGGGATACGCAGTAGGTATTTATAGAACATAGAGCTGTGCAGTAGGTGTTCACGGGAAATATAGCTGCGCAGTAGGTATTTATGGAATGTGCATCTCCACGTTTCACAAGACCTAGTGCGCAGCTCTACGCATTATAAATCTGCAATGCAAAGCCCTGTACACCACAGGAGACTACTGCATAGCTGAATGTACTATACTTGAGAGCACTGAGCAGCTCCACGCACTGCAGAACTGCAGTTCGCAGATGCACGAAACATACATCTCTATTGCGCACGCCTTCGTACTGCAAGACTGCACTGTGCAGCTCTACAAGCCATACATATATACTGCGTACCGCAGGTCTCTACTGTGCAGCTTCATACACTGAACAATTGTCCTAAATGGTTCTATGTACCATAAGTCTTGAATACGCACCCATACATTTAGTAGGTCTTGACTGTGCACACTTGTGCACCACAAGTGCCTGCTGTGCATTCCCACGTACCACAACACTTACTGTGCAGGTCTACGTACTATACACTCCTGTTGTGCAGTCCTGCATAGTACATGGTTCTACTGCGCAGCTGAATGCACCACACAATGATACTGCGCAGCTCTGTGTACCGCATTATAGGATTCTACTCCCCCCTCCACTCAAATTGATTCTCGCTCTTCCCTGACCCATCCCCTCTCCTAGCCACCACTTACCTCCCCTCCTCTGATCATTATCATAATTCTCCTTCTCCATACTCTCTCCTCTCTTTGCCACTCTTTTGCACTCCCACTCTTTGATCATAAAATTCTTAGACTTATTATATACTCTAAGGATTTGTGAAATCATTTTTATACACTGATATTAGAAAGTATTTTCAAGAAAATGTATTTTATAGCTCTATTTGAACTACATCAGCTAATTGTATTTTCCCCGTGATGTATTTCAATTGCATCTTGTCTGAATGTAGTTTGTATTTCAGATACCTCAAATACAATTTTTGTAAAATACTGCCCAGCTCTGGAAGCAAAAAGCACGGAGTTTTATATCTTACAATGAACCATTGCACTTTATAGTTGAATTTTTACGATGTCGACACTATTTTCTTACGTTTAATTCTGGTCGTATAAAACAAATAAAACGCTAAAGATACTCTAAAATTAGATCGGTATTGGTAGATCAACAATTATGAAATAAAATATAATCCAGCTCTTGAACCATTTCATTTAGTTTGAAGTTGAAACAAGTGGATGATGAAAATTCTTTACACCAAATGTGCATTACGCTATATTCCGATAGTTTCTTATGCACGGAAATTGAAACATTTACTAGAGGAAATTTATCATGAAAACTTAAATCATTAATATGAAGAAATTAAAAAAAAAAAAGTATAAATGATTCAAACAGCACTTTGTTTCCTCGTATAAATAATAAAATTATAAACAGCTATTTGAAAGCTTTCAGTTCAAACGCTTTCAGAGATAATTAAAATTGTAAAAAGATTGAAACTAAAAAAGTGCTGAACACAGTTTGCCCAATATTTTCTTCCTTCCTTGATAATAATATCCGCTTTCTCCTTGTTAATTTATTATTTGTGCGCTAGTTTCCTCATTGCCCTTCATAATTCCCTTCGCTACCTTTTAGTGCTTGTAACTCGCAGCTTTGAATGACTCTCACGATCTATATAATATTTTTAAATCTTTTGATGCTGGCGAATTACATATTTTAGGTATTTTAAAATAGAAGCTTGAAGTTATAATGGATCCGTTGTTTTTGAGTGAGAATCACTTATTATTTTACTTTATTCAAATGAATTACAAAGAAATATCACACAGAAGTTTCTTGATCTGGATTAAATTTGAGGTCCTAAAACTGAACAAAATCCTATCTATTACTTAACAATCAATCATTCTTAATATACACTGAGAATAAAATCTAAATTTTCGTTTAAGAACAGATATTTTATTCATTCAAGTATACTACAGAATTCATGACATCAATATTAAACCTTTTTTGCTGCAATGAACTCTATATCATATTCAATTGAATTAAAAAAACACCTACTTTTGAATAATGTTCGTTGATTCAATAGTATATTTATTGAGAACATAGTATTTGTTTCTAAGTGTGGGTGAACGTTTCTACAATTACAAATTGCGCACGAGTGCAACTTTCTAATTGTTTGAAATAAATTTAAAAAATGTCACATGATCCAAGAAGTTCTGATTTTTAGGCTTACCAAGGACGTGGACCATACTCCAACGGTGAAGGGAAGGAATAGTAGAAATAAATATAAATAAGCTCTCACTTTTTCTGAGAAAGCACATTAAAGAAATACAGAAACAGATAAAATAGCATTGTACTCGTGAGTCAATATTGCATAGCAAACCTATCGTGACTCTTAATTTGGATAGCCGATGGCAGACGTTAAGCCGTTATGATTAATAACATTCCCTGCTGGAAATGATAGCTCGTATCTTGAGGAAGAACTTTTTGCAAAGATATTCTTTGTGATGATAAGTATCAAAAGCACTTAAAACTTTTAGTTGAAAGAGTCTATTACGAAAGTATAAGAACTAAAAAAGAAAATCCAAAACATTTTTAACTTCTACATAACTTTGAACATAAAATATTTCCGAATAATTTTTGCTATTAATTCCAAGGAATGATTTAATCGATGATTCAGTATCATAATCTGAATTTATATGAAAGGAAGAAAATAAATTCCTAATAAAATGGAACACTTTTTTTGTTTACGAACAAATATTGGTTTCACCTTATCACTGAATTGATTTAAATTTTCTTTGAAGAAAGCTGCGTTTCAGCATAAATAAATTTAAATTGCAATGTTTAAAATGAATAACATGTGATGCAGCGACATCCAATTTTACAGGCTTCTTGGACACAAGTAAGATCAAATATAAATTTGAAAAAGCTGCAAAAAAAAAGTATTTTCATGTGCGAAAGTACTTCATGTAAAAAGTGCGAGAGAGTGTTACGATGCAGTTTGAAATATTTAAAAGAAAAAATGTGCGAATAAAGATACAGTCTTTTTGGAGAATTGAATTCTTTTTCAATTATTTTGACAGCAATTATGAAACTGATTTCATATATTTACCGTAGTAGAAATGGTTACAGGTAAATGGAACTGTTTTAGCAGGTATAAACTCTCTTTTCAAATAAATGAGATCGGGAGAGGATTATTCTGTTAAGAGCTGTAATTTATTCTACTGAAACCAACAAGCTGCTGCTGCAATCCTACCACCAAAATATTTATTATCTGCCTTAGCTTCAAAAACAATACTTATAATTATCGTAACTTTTGAAGGTAAAAAACTAGATTTTTTTGAAGCAATAAATTAAATTTTGCTCATTATTATGTAGTAAAATGCTCAACTTTCTATAAATGCGTTATGAAGTGTATAAAATATGTTCGGACTTAAAATGAACACGTCATAAGCACTACTGAGAGATGTTCTGAAATTTTGCAAGAATTTGCGTAGGGAACTGCGAAAAAAATCTTGATTTGCAAAAATAACAAAGGAAATTTTTAAGTAAGAAAAAAAAATTTTGCCTCAAAGTTGGAAATGATCTGATTTTATCAGGCAATAATCCCATCTTTTATAAAATTGAATTTATGAACTTTCTAGTGCCATCTTTCATTTGGTTTCACGATAAGGAGATGGTGTTTGTCCGGGTACAGATTCCGTTTGCTGAATCTCATGTGGAATCCGAACAGGTGCGATAAAAGGGGGAAAAAAATTCCTTGTGCAGATGCGGCATGAATATTAGACTTAAAATTAATATAACGTAATTTCTCTTAAGTATTCTAAATATATATATATATATATATCAACCGAGAGATAGGTTGCAATATTTAGATGTGTGTCTTTATATTATTTTATAATTATATTATTTTCCAGGGGTTTTTTTTAACTTGAGACAACGAAATATCTCAAAAAATACGCATCCTATGGAAAAAATGTCTGGAATAAAAACTTTTTATTTTCGAGGGGGAAAAAGATTTTTAAAATTTACCCCACCCCCACCCCGACAGGAGGCAGGGGTGGGGTTAACTTTGTAATTTCAAATGGCAACCCCAATTTTTTATCACAGATTCAGATTCTCCTTTACGAAATACGTATGTTTTATTCGGAAAATTTGTTTTGATTCGCGATAGATGGCGCTGCAATTGCGAAAAACGAAATTTTTGACACTACTACGTCCGCGTCGTTATTCCTGGGTAGAGCTAAAAGTAGTGTCAAAAATTTAATTTTTCGCAATTGCAGCGCCATCTATCACGAATCGAAACAAATTTTCCGAATAAAACTTACGTATTTCGTAAAGGAGAATCTGAATCTGTGTTAAAAAATTGGGGTTGCCATTTGAAATTACAAAGTTGCCCCAACCCCTGCCTCCTGTGGGGGTGAGGGTGGGGTAAATTTTAACAAATCTTTTTTTCCCCGCGAAAATAAAAAGTTTTTATTCCAGACATTTTTTCCGTAGGATGCGTATTTTTTTAAGAAATTTTGTTGTCTCAAGTTAAAAAAAACACCCTGTATATATATACATATATATGTAATTAAAAAAAAATCGAAACCACCATCACAGGGTCCCACTCAGAGCAACAAAATGCTGAGACACTTGCGGGGAAAATGCAGAAGGCGGTGGTCCTTAGTTCGCTTCGTGTCCTCAGGGTGCACGAGACTTTTGTCGGATCATCGTATTGAATTCGTCGCAGACTGTAATCACCTATCTCACGGTCGTGAGACGTGGTTGGGGCTGAAATTTTGCCGCGATTTGGCTGGGAGCGGGTGCAATTTTTCAGATTAGCACCCGCTCCCGGCGAAATCCTGCGGTTGTCCTTGTGACAAAATTTTAACTACATATATATATATATATATATATATATATATGCGTTTTTTAACTTCTATTTTGATGAATTTTGGAAAGAAATTTTGAACGAAAGACTTAAAACTCAAAACAAATACTATATTTATTCACGAACAGATATAATTAATTATAAAAATGCATAGGATATAAATCAGAGAAGCTGGCAGAGACCATGGGTCAAGAAAGTTTGCCTGCGCTTGGATGTTTATTTATTCATTTCTGGCCATGTAAACTGTCAGACGCAACTGGCTTCTAATTCACTATATGCACATTTTGTGATTATCAATCCTCACTAAAAGTTTTGGTGCGCTTGAAGTAATATCATAAGCTGTTCTTATTTACCTTCATTAATTTATTTAAACAGACAAACATGAATATGATTAGCAAATCTATTTTAAAGAATATTTTTTATCAATTAACAATTTGCTAAATAACTGAAAGGGTAACATTTTTGGAACACTTTAATTTAATTTGTAACCTTCTACATGTTCCACGAGGGATATCGAAGCAAAATATACTTTATAAGCTTACTGGCAAAGTGGGATGGTTCTCAACGTTAATATCTATTTTGTTGTATATTCTGTTGCTCCGGTGACAATTACAAAAATATAACATTAATAATATCAACTCTACCATTTGTTAATTTCTTACGAATAATTCAACTTAATAGATTTCGCATATTGAGAGAATATATTCTTTCTAATTGTTCAATGTCGAATGTATATGATTACTATTTTCTTGCATCTACTTACATTCTTCTATCTAACCTTATTTCCAATCGAATCAGCAATTAATTTTTGTCCATAAATATGTAAAACATGATTAAATGAGAATATATAGTTTCAATATTGAATAAAGAATCAAACTTAGTAGAGTGAGCTTCCTGGTATGTTTATCGTTTCCAGTTGACTGGCTGGAGCTGATAGGACAGAAAACGGGTGATTTGGCAAGGCAAGTTTCAGTGGATCAGTGATCTGATGATGCTGCAAGAATATATGATTGACATTTTCTGGCTGCCTCGATTCATAAAATAATACATTGCTTCTAGATTTTCAAAAAGAAGAATTATCTGGTTTCGCCATTGTTGCACGTCGCTCCTAAGAATTTTGCAATGATTTAATCGCTGAAGGGCTGGAAGCACAGGAAAACAAAATTCAAGCCGAAAATTGACACTATAATAGCAATTTGGAGAAAAATAAGGAAAACTGAATAAACGTAAATATGAATTAATAACTATATAGATACTTGAAACTTGGGCCAGTGAACTGTTATTTTTCGTTTTTTACTGTTTTTAGGAGTTGATTTTCAATTAAAATTGACAAAAAAATTCCTTACAGAGAAAAAGCGATCTAACTAATATTTCTCCTAAGATTTCCTTTCGATGACGCATATTCTGTTTGTATTTTCAGAAAATGAAACGCAATCTTATACGGGCCTATACTTCTGCATATTATTTTAATTTTTGTCAATCTTTTTTTGACATAAGAGTTTTAACTTTATAATTGTACAAAAAATTGGAATGATAAAAAAAAGTAACCTCACACTTTTCCTGATACTTGAATCCGCTTCTGTTAATGAGAGAGCAGTTTATGATTGAGCTTGTACTGTTGTTTACTCAAAGCTTGTCCGATCTATTTTTTTACATTCTCATTCATGAGAGTGTGATGTAATCTTCCAAATTTTTGATCTCTGATTTTTAATAGATATTCACTTTTCGGCACTCACAGAGTCCGAAAATCATAAAATGTTGCCGGTGTCTGTCTGTCTGTTTGTATGCATGCATGTCTGTCTGTATGTATGTATGATTACCTGAATGTTGTAGCCACGCTAACTTTTGAAGGATTTGTGCAATAGAGTCAGCCTTTGATAAACTGTCTAAGGGTCCTAAAATGAAGGTTAGGTTTGTTAAGCAGGTATTTCCAACCAAAATTAAAAATTTTGGAGCATTCTTAAAATATGAAAAAAAAAATGTATTTCAAGTTTCAGAAATTTTTGTCCAAGTTTATTTTAGATGGGCGGAAGCCTTGGAAATTATCGTGATGAAATTTTTAATTTTGATGAAAATTCAAAAAGTAATAAACTTTTCAACATTATGAAGGTTTACAAAACTAGCTGTGAATTCGATCTCGAGTGTTTCCACTTTGTTTGTATTTATAATTAAATGGTGCTCATTTCACGAGCACTGTGCTTCCCGTTAGCAAATGTATTTGCTTCCTCATAGAGGAAGCATTAGTTAATTTTTTCAATAATAGACAAACCAAAGTCTTCATTTTGCTCAATTTGAAAATAGAAATTTACCAAAAATGAAAAATTACAAAATAATACAAAAAATGTTTTAAATACAAAGACAAATCAGACAAATCAAATCTTGCGTTCGAAATAATAATTTTTTGAGCTGGAAAAGGGAAAGGAAAAGTTCTGTCGCACCCTATCCCTTTCCCAGCTTTATGATTTCTTCACAAAAATGGTCATAATATTACTCTATTTGAAAATTTATGATCAAAAAGTCTTTTCTATTCATGCATCAACTTTAAATTATTTCGATGAAAAAAGTTTTTCTGTTTGAAACTGATGATTCAGATATTATAAATGAGCAGAACTTCCCTAATCTTCAATAAAGTGTATTATTATTATTATTATTATAGATCAATCAATTTGCCTCGATTCAAGAGATTTTTTTCCGTTCTTGCATCAATTTTAAATTATGTTACTGAAAAAAGTTTTACTATGAAAAACCGTGTTTTCAAATATTATGCAATTCCACAATTTCCATACTCTTCAATAAAATGTATTAATATTATAGGTCAATCGATTCATCTCGAATCAACACATCTTTTTTGTTCTTGCATCAACTTTGAATTATGTTGATGAAAAAAGTTTTACTATAAAAAACCGTATTTTCAAATATTATGCATTACCATAGCTTCCTTAATCTTCAATAACATTTGTTAATATTATAGGTCAATCGATTCGACTCGAATAAACACACCTTTTCTGTTTTTGCATCAACTTTAAATTATGTTAATGAAAAAAGTTTTACTATAAAAAACCGAGTTTCAAAATATATAAATTACCATAACTTCCCTACTCTTCAATAAGATGTATTAATATTATAGGTCAATCGATTCGTCCTGAACCAAGGAATCTTTTATATTCTTGCATCAACTTTGAATTATGAGAATGAAAAAAAATTCTATTATGAAAATCTATTTCAAATATAATATAAATGACAATAACTTTCTTACTCCTTGATAAAATGTGTTAATATTAAAGGTCAATCGATTCGTCCCGAACCAAGGTATCTTTTATATTCTTGCATCAACTTTGAATTATGCGAACGAAAAAAGTTTTACTATAAAAAACCGATTTTTAAAATATTATTGAGTGCTAGAAAAAAATGCAGTAAATATTTTTAGAAATCCTTCGGTCAGTTTCAAGATATTAGTGAGGAAAATAAGCTCTCCAAATTTCATCAATTTATCTGCAACCGTTTTCTAGTTATCGTGTTCACAAAAAAGCGTGACATCCACACATCCACACACACACACACATCCGGACAATTGCTTAGAACATTGTATTAGACATTTTTAAATTAGGGAGGGATTAATTAAATGAATTTAAAAATGTTGAAAAATGTCACCATTACAAAGCTTCCTCTATGAGGAAGCAAAATAGAAAAAGGAAATATTCTGATAGATTAAAAAATGTCAGTGATATGATATGGATTATATTTTGAAACTATCATCATAGGATTTTTTGATTCGATCGGAATTCAAAAAGTGAGAGTATTTTCAAATTTGAAAACAAAATTTTTTTAAGAGTTTCTGAAATTATTGTGAAAGTTTCTTGTACACGACAAGAAAACTTGCGAATCATGCAAATAGCCTTTTCAATCTTAATGATAATTGAAAAAATCATTTTTTCTCAAAATTTTCAAAAAATAGATATAGTTATTAAATCTATTTGAATATTATCTCAATGAAATTTTTCGACAGAAACAAAATTCAAAGAGTTTCATAATTTTCGAAATTACGAATCTGAAGAGATCCATAAGTTATAGTAATGGTTTTTGGTAGATGTCAACAAGATTAATCAATCATCATATAGCTATATCTCTAGAATGCACACGAATTAAAAAAGTTCTAAAAGATATTAATTATTAATTAAATTATACTAGGAAGGATCTTTTTAGAATGAATTCCAGAGGTTTTTAATATCTTCTTCGAATTCTTTGACTTTCGGTTTCGAATTGGTTCTCCTGATTTTTTTAAGAACATATTTACAATCGGCAAATATGAAATATTACACAAAGTTAGTCATATAATTCAAAAAAAGAATTGAAATCTTCACGATTTTCACGATGCATTCTTCAAAAATAATGGATGATTATCGCTTGCGTCTCATTTTGAAAACGGAATTCCTTCTTTCTTTCTTTTTTAATGAATGAAACTTCTATGAATAACGAATAAATATTCAATAAAATAGTTAATTCAAATAAATAGTACAAGATTTAATATGAAATTATATACCTCGGTGCGGGGCTGTTTATTTCGATCATGACGCAAAAGTATAAACAAGCTGACTTTAGTGTATTTCGTATTAGCAGTTCCAAATGTTTATAGTTTTAAGTATTGAAAATATGAGACAAACTTGTCTTTTGATTTCCATGATTATCATTCCATTCAAGTGAATTATTTTTCAAAAGCAATCGTCTGCATAACCTAGCTGTTGTGCGCGAAGTGCGAGTATCGCAATGAGAATGTAATCGTCAAAGTAGTAGGTTCTTTGAGAACCCTCCTTATAGTCAAATTGGAAAAAAACATGTTTAGTTTGATTTTAAGATTGTAGTTTATGAGGGGATTGAATCACAGTTTGTGATTTGAGTTCTCAAACCGGGCACATTTTCCGGGCAACTGAGCATAAAACTTAGTGCAAAGTAAAGAGAAAATATTAAAGTCATCATGAAAATAAAATTTGTACATTATTTTGCAATATCTGAATAAGCAGTACGAGATCTATGTACAGAAATAAATATAATATACATTGAATATAATAGTGTTCAACATAATGTAGAACAGATCACAGTTTGGACAAAATCGAGTGCGAACACGAGATTCGTGATAAGAATGTGTTTATTAAAGTCGAAGGACCTTTAACAAAAGAGAATTCACAATAACCAAATTACAGTTGTTGGCAATTTGACCTTTAATTTTAAAAGATCTGTGCACAAATGTGTGGGGAATACAAAGACCGAGCGCGTAGAACAAGGTAAATATATTATCGAGCGCAAAGCGCGAGGTAAATATATTCTTGAGCGCGAAGCGCCAGAAACAGCAGTCGCGCGACGTAGTCGCGCTCAAACTTGCGTGCGAAGCGGGCCGCGCACGCAGCGGGCAATGAGAATGTGCCCGCTTAGCGGGCATATTTTTTTCCATAAAATTATTGCTCATTCAGTTGGTTGAACTTATTTCAGTTTGTTGCTTAATATTACGTAGTTTTCATTGTGTTTCGAATGCTAACCTCTGATATCATAGGAAATTTTGAGAAATAGTTGAATTTCTATTCAATAATCTTCATACTCCTTAAACAATTTTAAGATTACAAATATTTGTAGATATTTCACTCCGACTCAAGCAAAACTTTTCTTAATAACAAGGTTTAAGCTTCTTTTTAATTTCAGTGATAATCTTTCTTTTAATACTTTAAAATTGATGAAATCCGATCCTACATTATTGTAATAACTATCTACAAATCATTTTCAGTTGGTGAGAGACAGAAAAACCATTTTTATAATAATAAATTTGATACTTTCACGATGATTCATTATAATAAATTTAAATTGAAAATTTAGAATTTAAAATTTAAAGATTTTTCGGGTTTCAATCGTGTGCGAAACTATGAATGTTGCCGACGTTTCGTGAACATTGCAGTTCACTTCTTCAGGGCTGACCTGAAACTGAAGTTTCAGGTTATGTTGTTCTTATATATGTATTCTCTACGATGCCTGTGATTGGCCAGAGTGCCCCATGGTGGGGACTGCTTGAACTTGATTGGCCAATCAAGTCTTTTTTAAAAAACCCGGGAGGACGGAAAGCCAAATCGGATTGGTATTATATCCATTGTCCCTATTGATGTTATTAGGGTGTTTCAAGATTTCGATTGCTTCTCTATGTTTTCTTGGAAATTTATTGTACGTTTTGGCAATGACGGTTGTTTGGTCAAATAAAATACTATGTCCTGTTTCGATATGATGCTCAGCTACTGCTGATTGTGTGAAATGTTTTAGCCTAACTTTACTCTCATGTTCCTTTACACGTTGACTTACCGCCCTCCCGGTTTCTCCAATATAGACTTTACCACAAGAACAAGGGATTTGATATATTCCCGGATCACTGAAAGGTTCTTTTTTATCTTTAGGGTTGTTTAGAAGTTGTCCTATTTTTGCAGGTGGTTTAAATATAGTTTGGATGTTGTGTTTGTTGAGAATTCTTCCTATTTGTTCCGTGATACCTTGAATGTAGGGTAGGATGGTGGTTGTTTTTCTCTCTCTTTCTTTAGTAGATTGTGTTGACTTATTTTCCTGAGTGTATTTTCTTATTGCTTTATTAATTTGTTTGTTTGTGTAATCGCTTTGTATTAGGATTTGTTTAACATTTTGTAATTCCTTTTGTAAGTTATCTTTATCTGTTATGGAGACAGCTCTATATACAAGGGAATTGATGACCGATTGCTTTTGAGATGGATGGTGGTGGGAGGAGGCATGCAGGTATCTGTTTGTATGCGTGGGTTTTCTGTAAACTTCATGTCCTAATGTGTTATCAGATCTTTTATAAACTAGTACGTCCAAGAAAGGTAATTTTCCGTTTTGTTCAATTTCCATAGTGAACTTGATATTAGGGTGTATTTGATTGATGAAATCGAAAAATTTGTTTAGTTCGTCTAGTCCGTGTCTCCAGATGACAAAAGTGTCGTCAACGTAACGGCACCAGAATTCCGGTTTAAGCTTGGATTTGTTAAAGATTTTAGTTTCTAAATTTTCCATAAAAATGTTGGCTATTACAGGTGAGATTGGAGATCCCATTGCTGCTCCTAGGGTTTGTTCGTAGAATTGGTTATTGAATGAGAAATAGGTATTAGTGATACAGTGTTCTATTAAAGGTGTGAGATTGGAGGGGAAGTTTGTAAAGGATTTAATAATATCGATTGTATCAGAGATTGGTACTTTTGTACGTCGGCAACATTCATAGTTTCGCACACGATTGAAACCCGAAAAATCTTTAAATTTTAAATTTTAAATTCTAAATTTTAAATTTAAATCATTTTTATAATGTTATAAATAAACTAATGAACGAAAGACATTTCTGCGTATTTCGCAATGATTATATATTCGAAAGCCGTAGATTTTGTATGAAATATCACATACATTAATGCACGATTACAATCAATTAGGAATAGCTGTTTTTCAGTGGTAAACAAATGCACATTTCGAACATTCTTTCATAAACCCGTGTGGAAAAAATTCGTGGCAGTCTTAAGTAGAGAGATCGGCTGGCTAGACCGAATCTAGACCGTCTAGTTAAGATGGTCTGACAGGGTGGTGGTCTTGGCCCTCTCAGACGGTCTCGATTGAAAATATCTAAGTGCTATCGTGACGGTCTGGTGTGATCCTCAGCAGACGGACATGATTAGGAAAACTTTAAAGTATTTCAATGTGTGCAGGATCGTTTTCTGTTGACGTCATTGACACTTATTTGTCGCGAGTACAACTTTTTTCCTGTATTTTTTTTTAAGAAAAAATTATAAGTTCCATCTTTATGCACAATTGTGAATGTTCAAAAAAAATTATATTTTATGTCAATCTTAACGTTGTAAAATGGTCTGAAACACCTAAAAACCAAACCTTGCAAAGAAGTTTAAAAAAATTCGTAGTCTAAAACACGAAAAAACGAAATATTACAAGAAAAAAAAATTGTAATCGATATAAATTATTTATTTAAAAATTATATTATTTATATTCCTGTCAACAGTTCGTATATTTTACATTTGCATAATGTCACATAATAATAAATATTCAATTAGGAAAAGAGAGTTTAAAATTTGGCGTTTTAACTTTTTTGAGCTGTAGCTTATGAGGATGGCTTTTTCATCGAGTTTCGACTCGCAGGTTTAGCACAATGGTTAATACTCCCGACTGCTAGGCGATAGATTTAGGTTCGATATTTCGTAAAGTTAGAAATTTTATTTGTATTATTATTTGGAAATGTAATATATGTATTCACTCTACACCAGGACCATTAATATTCAAAGTCAAAATACTCGCAATCTCATTAAGTAGAGAGATCGGCTGGCTAGACCGAATCTAGACCGTCTAGTTAAGACGGTCTGACAGGGTGTTGGTCTTGGCCCTCTCAGACGGTCTCGATTGAAAATATCTACCTTATGAGGATGGCTTTTTCATCGTGTTTCAACTCTTAGGTTTAGCGCAATGGTTAAGACTCCTGACTGCTAGGCGATAGATTCAGGTATAGATGTAAGTTCTATTCCCCGTAGCGTTAGAAATTTTATTTGTAAGATAATATTTAAAAATTTAATGTATGTATTTACTATACACTAGGACCATTACTATTCAAAGTCAAAATACTCGCAATCAATTAATATTTATTTTTTATTATTCTTCAAATTAACTCCGGTGAAGGCGGCCAGAGTCTGGACGAGCTGATCAGCGGCTGGTTAGCACCGTCTAATCTAGTCCATATCATGGTTAAGGCGTTACACTTCTGACCAGCGGCGCTATTAGACCGTCTGTCCAGCGTCTGAACAGACACAAGACGGTCTGGCCTGCGCCCGGCCAGCGCCCGGCCAGCGCCCTGAAAATTTTCCACACGGGAATAGGCTCAATTTTTGACCGAATCTACTTTACAGAGATTGCTTGCTATCATAATTTCAAACTGCAAAAAACGTTTCCATTTTAACAATTTTTATAAATAAGTGCATATTTTTACAATTTCTTGATGAGTGGACCTAATTTTTTCGGAATTAATTAAAAATGCGTAGCCAGGGAATCATTGCGGTCATTTTTTCAAATTGCCAAAAATAGATCATTATAGATATGAAGAATTGAATGATTAACCACTTTTCCAATTTAAAAAATGTCACAGCAAGGAAACTTTGATGAGATAGTTCTAGTTGATTCAAGCGATGCTCTTCTTAACTAATTGTAATCGTACATTAATATCCGTTATATTTCATACAATAGCTATGGATTTAAATAGCTAAATAATAATTGCGAATTGACAAGAAAAACGTGTTCATCTTAATTTGTTCATAACATTATAAACAATTTTTTTTCGTGCTCTAAACAACTTTAAATTATTTTTGAATGATTTATAACCTTGATTTATGACTGTTTTCAATAAACTTAAAAGACTTAAAAGAAATTATATTACAGAAAAGTTGAAAAAAAAGAAACTTTTAACATTGTTGTTAGATAACAAATTTTTCTTTAGTCGAAGTCAAATATCCATTAAGAATCTATTAAGAATCGACCTGTTGATCACTGTGTGATACTGGGAGAGCAGCGCGGTTGCGGCGCGTTTAAAATATTGAAATTTTTTGAAAATATGATCCAGATGAATGACCATAAATTTTGTTAAAATAAAAAGTGCAATCATAAAGAATTTATATATTCTAAATAGAAGAAAAATAAAAAGGAGCAATTTAGTCTAAGAATTTAATAAAAAAAATTTCTTAGCTTTTTTCGTGAAAATATGCACAAAAAATCGGTATTATGACATTGAAGCGTATTTTTCCGTAATTATCAAAATTTTAAAAAATTCTTTAAACATCAAATGTCTCTCATCTAACATTACAATTCAAGTTACCATCATTAAAGTCGCATGACCACTTGCAGATCCTGATATTTCTCACGTATACTGGCACTAATTGAAAGCTTGTTTGATGCATGAGGTGGATGTTTATAATTGTCTAAGCATACTGATCTATTGTCTCAAGTATTTTAAAGATCAATCAAATAAATGTGATTATAAAATAAATGTGATTATAAAATAAAAAAATTTAATTTGGACCATATTTAAAACATGTTAAAAGTAATACGTTTTCCGTGTAGATTTGTGGATATTAATGGAAAAAGAGCACAAGGCTAACAGTAGATATATCCAAAAAGTTATAAGATTTAATCGGCTAAGAAACGACTCTGTGGTCTAAGAACAGAATACTCCACAGTTCGTTTCATTCGAAGCATGTTATCGTGAAGCCATAAAGAAAACGTTCCGGAAACGGAACAAGTATTTTCACTTACCTGCCAGCAAAGACCTCCCTCGACACGTCGAGTATTCGCATCTGCAGGTTAGAAATCACCTTGGATTTTAGTTCTAAACTATAACTCGACATTAAAGCCTCTTTAGTTCGTACATCGGGTGCAGCTGTCACTTTAGATGTTGTATTTAACTGAAAACAATTACGAACTTTCATCGCTACCTTAGACTCGATAATCCATGTATAGCTTAAGCCTTAAAGCATGAAACTTTATTCGTGCCACTAATCGTAAAATAGATTCTTGGCTAAATGGTGCAAGCATTTTAAAGCTCTGCAAAGTTTTACAAGGAAGATCAATAACAAATTATTATTCTAATGTTTCATGAATAACACAAAATTTTCTGAAATAGAGATAGAGTTGAATTAGAAAAAATAGAAATAGAGCAATTTTTTCACAAAAAAGGGGAAAGATTGAACATATACCTTTCATGTAAAAAAGAAGAAACAAGCCTCATATAAGAGATTTCATATTTTTAAATATTGTTAGATGATTATTCAATGATTTATGAAATCGACGAATTGATTCTGAAAAATTGAATACACTGAGAACGTTCAAGATCCATTCACAATTGTGTAAAAAAGTCTAACAAAACCAAAATTGGTTGAATAATCAATTTTTATACGTTTAAAATCGTTATCATAATCAAGAATATTTTCTCCTTTCGAAAAAACCATCACTAATAATCAAATTGTGATACGTTAAAGCATAATTAAGTATTTATTTGCTAGATTTGTCATTACGTTCTCAGCGTAATTAACACTTCAAATGTTATTTTTAAAACTGCACTTTCCAATTCTCTTAAAATCAAATTAAAAATAGTTGAATTTCGAGCGCCTAAAATATTTCGCATTTCAAAGATATTTAATCTGTAGATCAGATGCATGGAAAAAATAATTTAGCTTGAAAGTTTAATTTAAATAGTAAATAGTTTAGTTTGAAATCGGCCAAATGAACTGTTTACAACTTCCAATTGGAAATATTCTAAAATAAAATTGCAGATTCAAATCAGATTCAAGTGGATCAATTTTGATCGTTTGACTTCAAATTGATAAAGTGAGAACAGTTGACTTTGCAGTTGATCAACTGGAAATATTTAATTTTTTGATTATTTAACTTTGTAAATTTCAATTCAGAAAAGTTTACCTTCTGATATATTTTTTTTTTTAAATTTGCTATATTTTTTTT
This sequence comes from Andricus quercusramuli, assembly GCA_932178445.1. NCBI lineage: Eukaryota > Metazoa > Arthropoda > Insecta > Hymenoptera > Cynipidae > Andricus > Andricus quercusramuli. The sequence goes on from CAKNXH010063041.1 coordinate 180,439, forward strand.
TAACTATTCCAATTTTTCATTGGACAAAACTGCCTGTCTTCGCTCTTCGGGATTTCAACATGTTTTCAAATGCTTCAACTTCAAGTTTTTCAAGAGTGTTCATTTTTACTGAACTATGGTTTTCAGCACTTGAAATTTGCTACATTTTTAATTCGATATATTGTTGCAGAGGCGTGTATAGGGTGTGGCAGACATGACATTTGCCTTGGGCGCAATTAATGGGGGGGGGGGGGGGGGGGGCGACAAATTGAATGCCATCTGAGCTTATTTAGTTTCCTTGAATTGATTGATTAATGGAAGATTTTTTTGATAAAACGTTGTCACACACGAACAACATCGAGAAATTGCCATAAAACTTCGAATGATAAAAAAATTTGGAAGAACCACACATTTCAGCACACCAAACCTCCAGAGGTATAGTAATTTGATCGATTTTAGTATGTTTAATAATCTTCATGCTTTCGCATAGAGGAAGCTTTTTAATGATAACATTCTCCAAAAATTTTTAATTCATTTGACTAAGCCTTCCTCGCTTTTTGACTAAGCCACGCGTTTTTGTGAACACGATAACTAGAAAACAGTTGTAGATAAATTGATGAAATTTTGGAGAACTTATTTTCCTCACTAATATCTTGAAACTGACCGAAGAATTTCTAAAAATTTTCATTGCAGTTTTTTCCGCACTCAATAATATTTTAAAAATCGATTTTTCATATTAAAACTTTTTTTTAGCATTATTCAAAGTTGATGCAAGAATATAAAGGATTACTTGGTTTGAGAGGAATCGATCGATCTATAATATCAATACATTTTATTAAAGTGTAGGGGAGTTATGGTAATTTATATATTATGAAAATCTGTTTTTTATAATAAAACTTTCTTCATCAACATAATTCAAAGTTGATGCAAGAATAGAAAAGATGTATTGATTCGAGTCGAATCGATTGACCTATAATGATTATAAATTTTATTGAAGAGAAAGGAAGCTATGGTAATGCATAATATTTGAAAATACGGTTTTTTATAGTAAAACTTTTTTCCTTGACATAATGCAAACTTGATGCAGGAATGTAAAGGATTCCTTGGTTCGGAACGAATCGATTGACCTATAATTATAATATATTTTATGAAAGAGTAGGGAAGTTATGGTAATTTACATATTTTGAAAACCTTTTTTTATAGTAGAACTTTTTTCATTAATATACTTTAAAGTTGATGCAGGAACAGAAACGATGTGTTAATTAGAGTCAAATCTATTGACCTATGATAGTTTTACATTTTATTGAAGAGAAAGGAAGCTATGGTAATGCATAATATTTGAAAATACGGTTTTTATAGTCAAGCTTTTTTCTTCAACATAATTCAATTACAAATACAAAATTTGATTTGTCTGATTTTTCTTTGTATTTAGAAATTTGTTGCATTATTCTGTAATTTTGTATTTTTTGTAAATTTCTTTTTTTAAATTCAGCAATATGAAGACTTTGGTTAGTCTATTATTGAAAAAAATAACTAATGCTTCCTCTATGGGGAAGCAAGTACATTTGCTAACGGGAAGCAAAGTGCTCGTGAAATGAGCACAATATAATTATAAAGGCTGTGTCTAGTCGTCCCGAAACATTAGGGGGGTTGGACCAATATTATTTATGTGGCCAGTCACCAGGGTGCCTTCCCGCCTTTACGAGACCTTGGAAAAGGGGTAGGTGTTTCACCAACATTATTCCGATGGCTAGGCACAGAGGTGCCTTCCTGCCCCCACCCGAAAATTCGGGACGACTAGCGAAGCTCATGAAAAATATTGCAAGCTGTTTTAGATGAAAACTCGATACTTATAAGTAATCAAACTATTCAAAATATGTGCTAAAATTGGCAGTTTTCTACTCACAATTCTGTGTTGCTCAAACTCACACGTTAGGTCTATTTTTGCTAATATTTTTCATAAAATAGCTAGGCATCCTGCATATTAATTTATCTTATGAAATGAGAGGATGTACAGTACAAGTCCGATAAGTTGCCGTCCAATAAGTGTACACTCCCCTCAAAACTTCATCACACGCACGGCACGCACACTAATTGGGGTTCTCCCACTACGTGTGCTGTTTTGCTTATGATTTGCTCATGATTCTTACGCATGCACGCACCTATTATCGTGCTACTAGAGGGCTATTTTTGAAACGAAATATTGAAAAAATGGAAATAATTACTCTGTTTTTACTTTCTCCGTGATGCCTGTAATTTTTTTAAATATGTGATTATCGTGAATAAAAACGCACTGAAAAACAAATTTTGTACTTCTCCTTGCCTATTTTAAGAATAAGAGAATTTTTTATTTAAGATTTTCTTACTAACGAAATCCGTATGACATAATAATATGAATTAAATTATTAGTGGCCTACATTTTTTAAAAAGGTACCGTTTTCATTAGTTTCAAATTACAATATCACAAGATATCACTTTGAAAAAAAATAAGATGTCTCAATTCTTCAAATATATGTGACCGTCCGCGACGGAAGGGACCTAATGTGGCGAAAATCGATTTTCATTCTCTTAAGCCAATCGATAGTCTCTGAGTTACTCTTTCATTTCTAATAATCAGAAATTTCTTAAGTTAATTACTTTTTTTGTTATTAAGCTAAAAACATATAGGCATGATAAGCGCTCGCGGAGACCGAACGAGAGGCCTACGAAAGCCAGCTCCACCACTTATCAAACAGCCTTACGCGACGTGTCCGTGAACTCCACTGGTTCCTGTCTAAAAGTGTAGTGGTAAGTGGAGGGGGTGCTTTTCGTAGAAGCATCCCCACTACTCGAATGCTAGCTTGCGGGCTCTGCTTCAATCGCCCGTTCTAAAAAAGTCAGCTTTGACCCATTAGGTCCCTTTCTTCGCGGACGGTCACATAATAATGATGAAGCGTTTGCATAGCCGGCTATTGGGCTAAAACATTCTAGCCTAATCGACTGACTAGCTAGTCGGCTATTGGATTACGACATATACAGGAGACCAAATTATTTTTCAATCTCTTTGTTGAAAAACAGTTTTTCATCCTGAGTGCATTTGGAAATAAGTTTTTATATTTCAATAAATATTAAATAAAATAATAAAATAGATAAAATAAAAACTATGGATTTTAATATCATATACCAGTTGAGCGCGGTTAGTACTTGGATGGGTGGCCGTTCGGGAATACTGCTAACTGCGTGCTGTTGGCGTGTCGTGGGTGTAGTGAGCCCACATTTGTAGTTGTTTACTACAAGAAACTATCCACCTAGAAACACTACCCGAATCGGGTAGTGTCACGATAGTGTCAATGGAAATGGTATACATACATACATTGAATAAGTTGAAACAAATAAAGACTAATTTTTAAATACACAGGGATGAAAGATTATTCGTTATGAATTGCCACCATAATTTGAAAAATTGAATAAAGTTTTATTATCTGCATTCAGTGCCGATTTTTCCTCTCAGCACTGAACGATTTAAAGCAATCAACATTATACATACATTTTGATCTATCTGGTTAAATTCTTAACTCAAATACATACAATAATTTTGTAGTGGGACGATGGTCGTGGGGGTTAAGGCGTAGGCTTCGGACCCACTCTCGGTCGGCTTACGGGTTCGATTCCCGCCTCGCAATCTGGAATAGCCTCGGCGATCCATGCGATGAACACCCGTGCAGAAATTGCCCTATTTAGCCCCAATTAAAGTAGGATTTAGACAAGGCCCTCTTCAGGTTTTCTATTTTTATTGAAAAATTTTTAATCAAGTGTGGCGATAATCAGGCAACCATATACAAGTATTCTATCATTACTTATAAATATTTTCTCGCTGTTCTCGTTAAAAATTAATAAAATAATATTGAGATACAGATGGTATGTTAATTTTTCATTCTGTGGAATTGGAGGGGTTTCCTTTTGAATACCCTAAGTCGGGAAGTCTCCAGGAATACTTGGCAACGCCGAATTCAGAAACATAACCTATATTTTCTCATAGTACCTTGCGTGCAAAATGCGAATGTCATTTTGACTTAGAGCATACTTCAGAGATTGTATAATCTAAACATTTATTGAATTAGTGAATATCTAAGAGACTATCGCGAAAACAACTTTTGTCCTGTTTTTTTTTAAGAACAAAATTCTAAGTTCCATCTTTATGTAAAATTGCAACTGTTCAGAACGAATGACATTTCATGTCAATCTTAAACATTATAAAATGGTCTAAAACACCTAACAACCAAACCTTACACGAAAGTTTAAAAAAATTTATTATTAAAAAATTTTCAAAGTTCACGATCAAACTTCGAAGTTCCGACGTTGAAAATTTCAAATTTTCATAAATGATAACATTTCCTGTCATTGTAGAAAGTTGTAAAGTAGTCTAAATTGCCAAAAAACGAAATATTACACGAAAAAAAATTGTAATCGATTCAAATGATTTATTTAAAAATTATTTTATTGATATTCCTGTTAACAGTTCATATATTTCACATTCACATATCGTCGTATAATAACAAATATTTGATTGGAAAACAAAAGTTTAAAATTTGGTGTTTTAACATTTTAAGCTGTAGCTTATGAGGATGGCTTTTTCATTAAATTTCAACTTTTAAGTTCAGCGCAATGGTTAAGACTCCCGATTGCTAGGCGATAGATTTAGGTATAGATGTAGGTTCGATACCCCGTAGCGTTAGAAATTTTATTTGTCATATAATATTAAAAATTGTAATATATGTATTCACTCTACACAGGACCATTCATATTCAAAGTCAAAATACTCGCAACCAATTGATATTTATTTTTTAAATACCTGTTTGTCATATCGTTAGAGTATAGCAGTAGTGGGTGCTGCTAATCTGCAGTACTGGCCCAGTAATGAACTTGTTCCATTATTGGTTCAGCCGGTACTAGGTCTGTCCTAAAAGAGTACTTTTCGAAAATAAATATTTAATTTCAATTCGAAATTGGGGGAAAGAAAAATTAACCTAGGGTAAATCTAAGAAAACCATCCAAGGGCCGGATGAGTTTGCCCTACATGGGGCGCTTGCAAGTGCAAGCGTGACGTTCCTTGTAGGGTCCTTGTCAGCTTTCCAGACCAGGACCACACTAGAACTAGGGCAAACTGGCGAGGACCCCACCAGGACCCCATCAAAATTTCTGCACGGGCACTAGCCTAGCAAGGGAGTTGTTCATCTCTGGAGAGTCGTGGGACCGGTACCTCTAGAGAAAAATGTTTTCTAAGTAAAAAACAGTAAACACAGTAAATCTCAGAAATATCTTGTATCCCAAGTTGTATGAAAACGTTGTCAACAATGAACAACTACAGAAGAGTTGTGATTGTGATTGTGAATCCGCCTCCCATTGAAAAATGTTCAACGTTGGATAATTGTGGTTCTCAATTGTTTGCAACATTTTTATGCAACTTCAGATACAAAATATTTTCAGGATTTACCGTGAAAATTCCCAACCAAAATAAATAAATGATCGACAAAAATATTGAAATATATAATATATTTGAATACAAATTCAAGTTAATTTTTAATACATTCAGGATATTAGGTTATAAAATTAAAACTTTTGCTCAGAAAATTAATTTTAACTTCAAAAATTTATTTTTTACATCACACCTTCATGGCTGAGCTAATGAGCGCTCCGCCCCGAAAATTAAACAACTTAACTCGTAGACCTGTCAAATTTCAAAAATTCCCTCAGATTTGTTTTCATTATTGCACGCTTATTCATACTTTCACTAATCTGCTCTTTCAGAAAATGTGATCTTCAACCTTCAAGGAGAATATTCTTAAAATTTCAATATAAGGTATATATTATAAGAGCCGTTATTAGTGTTCGAAAAGAGTAGAAAACATTGAAAATTGCACTTTTTAATCAACCGTAATTAATGCTTTTTATGAATTTTCAATTGAAAAAATGTTTTTATGTGGATTCTGAGAACCTCAAGAACAACATATTAAAAGTTCAAATTAAAAAGTGGATAACTTCTTGGTTAAAATCTTGAATAAAAAAAAAGTTGAGTTTACCCATGTTAATTACACAAGAACTTTAAAGACGATGGGCCCCTCTAAATATTGTTTAAAATAAAAAAAAATATATGGCTTCTACAATCGTATAAACTACCGTTATTTTCCCTTCGCTCCTAAGAAAACCAAAAGTGTTTTTTTTTCTGGTCACACTAGTGAATATCCCTACTGAATTGAATTGAATGTGAACGAATAATGAACCTGAAAAGTCCGAATCTGAATTTGTGTATATGTATAAGAAACGTTAATGAAACATTAAAAAATTGTATTTTACCGTCGTCGTAAAGTCGTCACTTTCACAGAAAAAACAGAAGAATAAACTTTACATCGATTTCCGACGAAAGATTCTCTGCAACAAAAATTAACTTCACAGGATAAACTTTACACAAATATCGGTTAAATTTTATTTTGTATTCCATGACAAACACATGCATTTTGAAAGACGCGAAGTTGGCTAAACAGAACTTTATCGCTCTAAAAAATTTCCTGCAACAAATTTTATTCTTAGTTTTTTCTGTGTTATTATCACTTGAACCGGAGATACAGTTTAGCTTTATTGCATATCATTGAGTTTAATAATCATAGAATTGAGCTAATTTTGAATAGAAGCTATCAATCCCACCAACAATTATTTTAATGTTTAGTAACAGTAACGTTGCATTTTAAACTTACCTCAGTAATATTGATTATCGCTGAAATTTTCGTTTCATTTGTGGTGTCTGTGGCCTGTTCAATAAATGGTAACCATCAATATAAATTAAAAGCAATAAAGGTAGGATATTGAAATTTTCTATTAATTTCTTTGTTAAACCTAATTATTAAAGAAGCTCTCGAAATTAGACATGCTTTGTCATCTCCAATCACGTATAATTTTACTCTCTAGAATCCTTAGTTTGTGGAAGAAAAAGTGATTTTCAATCAAGAATTTTTTAGAAATGTAATTATCCAAAGAGGCATACTCGATGAAAACCAATGACTTAATGTAAGAGAGATTCTCACGACTGAGGTTCATTTTATAACTCAAATCGTAATTGAAAATCGATGGGTTGTAATTTCACTCAAGAGCTTATTTTGCCTATTTTATTCCTGTATGTTTCAAAATATTAAATGTAAGAGTTAGATTTTTTTGGTGAATTATGAAAATAGATCAGACCGTCTAAAAGTAATTTGATTTCTCGGGGAACGACAGTTGTGGCTTGGACGGTAAATATTTCTTTGAATTATCCCATGGACCTCGAGAATGTAGAGAATCTTCATCATATAGCAAATATTGTGCAATTTCTAGTTCCTGTCTGTAAGGAATTATCGGTATGGTTCAGCATTAATTAATGGTATTGGTCGATCGTCAATTGCCCAAACTCGATTGGGAAGGACATTTATGTTTCGACAAGAAATTTAGAAAATATTGTAGAGTTTCACTGAAGGTATTGAAATTACATTGGAAATTCGGCTGTGAGTTGCGAATACATTTGTTCAAAGTGATTAAGGTGATAATTTCTTTGATTTCTCTTGAATTAAAATACTAGGATTTTCATTAGTTATATTATCTATTTCCTCTCAGGTGACACGGGACATACACGAATGACTAAAACAATTTATTTTCAATCGCTGTGTGATAGGCTTTTATATAGCTCCCTGGGAATCCAAACATGTACTCCACCTGTTCCATCTCTACCGTTGTACCTTTTCCCTACTTTGCAAAGTGGGAGCTTTACATTTTTCTGCTCCTTAGCTTATACGGAAAAAACCTACGTCTCAACTTCAAAACATTATAATAACTATTTCAACTCCTGCGAAAAATATGCGGTAGTGTGGTTTTGATATAGAACAGGAGAAGGTTAACGGTGAGGCGTGGTTATTTTGAAATTCTCAATTTATATTCACAACATTTAATTACTTTTACGCTATAAAAAGGTTAACATCAAAGTAATCTATAATTGTATGCAGAAAACATTGTTTCAATATCTTTTTTTTATACTTTTTGTGCAATTAGGTTAGCGAGTTTTAATTCAAAAGCAAAAGCGAAGTAGGTAAAGTTACTAGTAAGAATAAACTTGCTGAATGAAGCTCACGGTAATTATTTCTTTCTTCGCAAGATGCAAGGCTCCCTGGAAGTGCTTTTAATTTGCAACTGAATTTTATGAAGTTAAAAAGTTTTTCTTTTGCTCAACGCAACTCAGGCTTGCAGCCTATATCGCTGGGCAATATTGTGGGTGAATACTTAAAGTGAGGTAAACGATGCTAGCTACACGTAACGGAGAAGAGGAAAGGCAATTGCTCCGAGTCGAGTTACGAGCAACGCTCTTCCTACTCGTCCGCATGCATTACGAATGTGAAATATAATTCAGAAGATTCTGTTTTGTTCAATTTTAGAGTCAAGGATAGGATCAATTACCTTCAAGACGAGAAAAATCATTCGAGGAAATTCTCGACTTTTTTCTAAAGAGGATTATTTATCTTAATTTATTAATCGTCTGATTTATTTTTCACTTGTCCGTAGGGCGCCTTTTCATTAGTCGAGAGACTTTCCTGATTCGTGTTGAAGTGGATCCTTTTCCAAAACGATAATTGTATACCAATAGTTTTACTTCATTAATTCAGTTATTAAAAGTTATTAACAAAGCTCTACGAATTCGGGGCATCACATTTTAAAATTTTCATTATGTAACAACAATTTCGAAAATAATTTAGAGAGTATACAATATTAGAAATTTCTGCTAAATGTAGTTTCAAAAATGAACAATTTCCTTGTATAGGACTTGTATAGGATAGAGAATAACACACAATTTTAGAGCTATTACAGATTTCAAATTTTTTTGTTATGCAATAAGAATTTTTAAAGTAATTCGGGAAGTAATTAACACATTGCACAAATTATGGATACAACTATTATGGATATTATGGATAATTTCGATTTTTAGGTTGTATCACTCAATAAATAATGCCTCATTCAAGGAAGATAAGAATTGTGTCCTGCCGGTATAGTAGAAAGACACTCAACTAAGAGCTTGGCAGTTATCTTTTATCGAAATCTTGCACCTTGCCTTAAACTTACTTTCCATCTTTTTTTTGTTTCAACCAGTTACAACTGAGGAGAGTTGCCTTAGAAGTTTCTTACTTTCAGGTTGCTCTGCCACCACGTGTTTAGAGATTCATCTGTGACCATCTGGATCGTTAGTAAAACTCACATTGCATGGCTAACAACATAGTAAGAAAAATTCCAAGTTATTTACCATCATCAGCCTTATGATCTGTCGAATATTATGTCATCAAAGCATAGCATGAATGTTTTATTTGTATTGTTTGGTAGCTAAAATTCTTGTTCGGAGAACGGAAAATCGTAATTGGGAAAGAATGTTAACAAAAAACAATACGTGTCACATAAGGTGACTATTTTTAAATTTCAACGTACGTTTTAATGAATGTTAATATACTTTTAACCCAAAAATTTGGGAAAAATATTATACAGATATCGCAATCTCGTGGTCCCACCCATGGAATGGTTCATTGAAAACTAATTCAAGGACGAGTTACTTATCCATAAATCAAGTCCGGCACCCTACTTGACAAGATACTTTTTTATTCTCGGTAGGAAGTCGCACGAGGCAGAGTGATTTATTTCCATTCACATTCTTCACGACATCTTCACTTGCTACTTCAAGTTTGATATTAGGGTGACCCAAAAAAGTATGATATTTCTGTTGTTATTTTTTCACCACCTTATTTTTATTTGTTTAGTGGAAAAATATTTGTGTAACTCTTTATCAATTTACAAAAAGTTTAACCCGTAATCCAAGGCCTTTAAACGCTAAAAAGTATTAATTTTCCGTTTCGTTTGAAAATGCTAAATCACTTACTTAAAAGCAATAAATGGGATGGAAGGTTTCGAAATAAATCTATACTGAGAAAAAAATGGCTTTAATCAAAGATTAGAGAAAGTTACAAGAAATAATGCTTTAAACGAAAAAATCATTATTTTATAAGAATATTTTTCCTTCTTATTTTCTTTCGGTCAAAAAGTTTTAATTGGGCGCATTCAGTAGTATATTTCTCTGATTGAAGTAATCTTTTTCTCAGTGTGTAAGACACTTTGGAATTGAAAATAGAATTTTTGTAATAAAATTTTCTTTATTTCGCTTTTACACGTAAGAATCAGATTTATTTGAAAACCTAGTACTTATGAGTTGCACCTAAAGATGAGAAATTAACAGAATATTCTACTATATATACATACATACTGATATCACAGTTGTGAGACGTGGCCATAGGTGTGAGAAATTATGTAAAGATCTGTCAAAGAAGAAAAATTAAGGGAATTTTTTCTATCAAAATCATACATTTTCAATTTCACACTGTTATTTTTCAACATTCAAGGCCGAAATGTCTAAGATATATGAAAAAAGCACGTTACAAATTGCGAATCCCCCACAAAGGATGATTTTTCCACTTTTACTGGTATTATTCTGAATATAACGTTGCGGTAGAATTCTATTTAGTGATGCCTACCCACATTTTTATGCTAATTGCTTTTACTTACGTCTTTCGTCATTACTACATACGCACACTAAATTATTATCAACCTTTTTAGCGTTTGAAGACTTTGGACCGCGGGTTAAGCTTTTTTTAACGACGTGGCTATTTATACCCCTAGCGAGAGGAATAGTGTGGGTATCTTATTTAGTCCGCTAATTGTATGAATAGTGAGGGTATTTTATTCAGATCGCTAGTGTGATGGAAAACGGAAGTATATTTATTTAACCAATTAATTCTGTTCGGACCGTGCCCATTAGGAAATTGAAATTATGATGTTATTAAATGATATTGAATTGAATGTCATTGATTGCTATATAACCTTAATTTATGAACTGACAGGCCTGACAGGTGAATGGTGACGTCAAGTGGCAAGCGGCGTAATTATGTTTCGGCAAAATGTTTAATACCATTTATGGGTGAAAACTAAAAAAAAGCAACACGATTCGCTTCTACCCTTTTTTTGGATAAGGTATTTCGCATTCAGTTAAAATATTTTGTTTTCATTAGTCCTAACCCTATCTATGATAAAATATAGTGATAAGCAAGATTAGGAAGAGTACGTTGATTTTCTATTTATTTTTCAAATGTTTAATAATAACATTTCTCACTGACCGGATGTAATTTCAGCATATTTGAATAAATTTTCTCTTGTACCGAGTACAGTTTAAATAATGAGTGCAGAAGATATTGTAGAATGAGTCACTTACTGTTAGATTCTGATCAATCATTTTTTTAGGTTGAAACATGAACCAAATTTACTTTTATCAGTAGATCTTTAACCGTTTTATGGTGTATGGTAGGTATATTAGCTTAGAAAATTTTAATCATTGAAATTAATTAATTAATTTCTTCACCTGTGGTTTCATAACTTTTGCTAGAATTTGTGAAATTTTCAAGCATGGAAATATACTAATAAGAAATCGTAAATAATTCTATTACACACTAAATTCCAAATTTTGGAAATTTTCTGTACTTCTAATTTTTACTCCTGGATCTCGATCTTTCTTCTAGTGTATTTCTGTGCTAAAAAACGCCAAACATGTTCAAAAAAATGTTAAAATTACAAGTTATGAACACAATCTCATTCATTATTAATGCATTACCTTTTATTCAACGCAATTTGAGTTCACTGGTTTCAGCTGCGTTTAAATCGACGTATACAAATGTTTTTAGTTTTGAAATTAAATATCTCAACATACTTTACTTATTTTTTACAATAGTAATTTATAACCTCCAAAATTGAATCATTGTACGTACAAACATGAGAAAGTAGACTAATTTTAAATTTATAGCGTTTGTATTTTGAATGGAACCATTTAAGCACTCGGTTAAAACTTTGTCTTTTTTAGCAGAAAATCACATTTCCTGGCTTAAAACACAACTATTTTGTAGGAGTTTTCTTTCAAATTAATTTTCTAAGATGATAACTAAACTCAACAAATTGTTCTACAATTGGTAGAGAATTGGTAAAATATTTGTCTTCTTAGTATAAAATCAATCTTAATTCAACATTCAACTATTTAGTTTGACATGAATGCATTTGGTTGAAAATTTGTCTCTTTCAGTAGAAAATCAATAAATACTGCCCTTTTCCATCCAGCTAGTGGGCTCGATAAAAAATGTCACCATTCATCATTTAAAAAATAAATCCAAAATCAAAGTACTATTCTTAAACTCGCTTATCATTATTTTTGATCACAGTTAGGGCTGGGACTAGTGGAAAAAAATATTCTACTTGAATACAAAATACCTTATGCAAAAAAAATTTGTAGCAACGAATTGTGTTCATTTTTTTTTCATTTTCGTCCATAAATTATATTAAATTTGCCGGCAAAACATGTTTGATAATCCCGCTGGCGGTCTGAATAACATACCCTCACTATTCATACAATTGGCGGGCTAAAGAAGATACCCACATCATTCTTCTCGCTGACGGCAGAAATAGACACGTCGTTTTTTCAATTTCTAAAAAAAAAGGTCAGAATTATTTTTATACAAAATTTAAGAAAATAAGGGGCTGAGACATCAACAACAAAAACATTTCATTTTTCGGGCCACCCTAGTGCCTGTAGCTATTCTAGGAAAATCATGAATGAATTGATAATAGGATCATTACTTCGTTTGGAAAAATAGTGGTGAAATGATCATAAAGAGAGACAAAAATCTCAAATATTTAGAAGCTTGTATTACAAGGTCTCATGCGCCTTTCATTACTGTGATATCGATATTTTATTAGAAATTTGTAAAATCCTAAGCACATCAAAATAATAATTCTACATTTTTTCTTAACTTAGTTTGTATACAAGATATTATCCGCAAGATCGAAAACAGGAAAATATCTAAAGAAACAAATCCTAAAATGCCAGATTATTGAATTCGTAATGGCTCAAAAACTTCTTTCACCTGAACTCATTGTAAATATTTTCTAATACTTTACTGTAGTATGATGGCATTGATCCCTGGCCCTTTTTTCATTTATATTATATTGCTTCTTCTGAAATATTCTGTTCCACCACGACACGAAACTTTATTGGTGTTAGATTTCCTCTCACGTTTTTCGTGGAAATTGTTTGAAAACTTCCAAACAATATGGTCATTTTTTTCGTGCTAATGATCAAAAGTATGGAATATGTTTCCTGTTTAATTTAGACGGGAAGAGTTCGAAAGTGCTATAATAAAAGCATGATCCTCCTTCTACGTATTCTTACTTTTTAAAAATGAATATTGAAATTTCAAGTATTTCCATTGCAATAATTTTCTTCAGAGACTCAACTTCAAAATGTGCAAGCTTTTTATCATGACCCGTGCAGAAATTTCGCCGTGGCCCCGACCGGGCCCAGACTCGTTCATATCGAGCCCTGATGGGGAAATCGAATCAGGGCCAGACTCATCATGAAACACGTGGCAGCCTTGGAGCCATGCCTAGGGGCCCGATTAAACGCCCGATCTGTCCCCGGTCTGGCCCCTATTAATTACCCGAGTCTAGCCACATTATTTACTTTTTTATAAGGAATTAAAACCCTTCAAAATAATTATAACACAATATTAAATGAAAAGCCAAATTGATAGAATTGAGCTTTATTTTGAATACACCTTAAAAATAATGAAAAATGGTTATTTGGACCTCTGCTTCCGAATAGGGGCCGTACTTAAATTACGTAACGGATTATAGGCCCTCATTGAGCTCAGGGCTCGAGAACTTCATTTACGAAATTCCCTTATTTTTCCTTATCTAATTTTTCATTCTTCTTGATCATTAATATTCAAATATCAGAATTTTAATCTTGAAATACTTTCAACATAGAATCTTTTATAAATGGAATAAAACAGTATTTCAGATACAAGTTGAAATTTTTGAAATTTTTTAATTTATTTTAAACAGAAAAATATCTTTTCTGCCATAAAAATTGTCAACAAAATACTTGAATTTTCAACAAAATAATGAAATTTTTAACCTAAGAGATGAATTTTCAACTAAAAATATAACTCTTAAAAAAAATGATTTCTTAAAAAAGTGATTCAACCAAATCTTTTAAATAAAATAGTTGATTACTCAAGCAAAGAAGAATAGTTTTTAACCAAAAAGTTGTATTTTCATAAAAAAAAAGAAATTTCTACCAAAGCGTATTTTTTAAGATTAGGATTTTAGGATTAAAAAGAAAACAAATTTAAAAAAAATAGTTTAATAGTTTAATTTTCCATCGAAAAAGACGAATTTTTCAACCAAAAGGGATGAATTTTCAACGGAATAGTATTATTTCCAAACGAACAGCTGCATTTTTATACAAGAAAGATGAAATTTCTCTTGAAACAGATGAATTTTTGATTAAAACAAGAAAAAGTTGAATTTTCATCTAGAAAAGCTTTCAGTTCATTTTTTAACACCGAAATATGAATTTTAAACAAAAAGAAAATTTGCTACAAAACAATTACATTTTCAACAAAACAACACAATTTTCAACCAAAATGTATGACTTTTAAACAAAATTTTAGAATTATAAAACTAACAGTTGGATTTTTATCCAAAAAAAGATGTAATTTCTGTTAAAACAGGTGAATTTTGAAATCAGAAAGACAAATTTTTAAGAAAGTGTTGAATTTTCAAACAAACAGTTGCGTTTTTGTCCAAGAAAAATGAAAATTCTACTAAAACAGGTGAATATTTCTATCAAAAAGACAAATTTTCAAAAAAAAGAATTGAATTTTCATTCGAAAGGATTTCAATAGACTTTTCTACAGAAGAATAAAAATTTCAAACAAAAAGTAAGTTTTCTAAGAAATATTTGAATTTTTAACAAAACAACAGAATTTTCAACCAAAAGTATGACTTTAACGAAATAGTTTTATTTTCAACCAAAGAGTTGCATTTTTATCCAAGAAAGATGAAATTTCTCTTAAAACAGATGAATTATTAATTGAAAAAAAGATTTTTCTTAATAGTTGAATTTTCATCCAGAAAAGATTTCAGTTTTCTTCTCAACACCAAAATATTAAATTTAACCACAGAGTAAATTTTCTACAAAATAGTTAAATTTTCAACGAACCAGCAGAATTTTTAAGCAAAAAGTATGACTTTTCAACAAAATTGTTGAATTTCAAGCCAAACAGTTGCATTGTTATCCAAAAAAGATGTAATTTCTGCTAAAGCAGGTGAATTTTTAAGTCAGAAAAACAAATTTTCAAAAAAGAGATGAATTTTCAACAGAACAGTTGCATTTTTATTTAAGAAAGATGAAATATTTCTTTTAAAATAGATGCATTAAACAAATTTTTTTAAAATAGCTGAATTTTTAACCAAAAAGTATGACTTTTTAACTAGATTGTTAAATTGCAACCAAACAGTTGCATTGTTCGAGAAAAATGAAAATTCTACTAAAACAGGTGAATTTTTAAATCAAAAAGACAAATTAAAAAAAAGAGTTGCATTTTCATCCAAAACGATTTCAATAGAATTCTCTACAGAAAAATACAAATCTTAAACAAGTAGTAAATTTTCTGGAAAAT
>CAKNXH010063041.1:202228-259140 GCA_932178445.1 Andricus quercusramuli
CCGCCCACGTAAGGATACATAAGATTTCTTGACTCCCCCCCTTTTTACGTAATATTTAACTTAGAATTTGGCTTAATAGCGTTGAATAGTTACGTATCATTAGAAAAACTAAAACGCGTTGTTATTTGACTTGAACAAAAGAATTTTGTTTTTTGAACAAATTATATTAGTCTTTGGAGGTAGTAGTAGCTACTGTGATCGTTCGAATTGAAACAATAATTGACGTAGTAAGATATTACGTAATAATGGTTTTAACTCGCCCTCCCCCCGAGGTAAGATCATGTAGAGATTTTTGTCACCCCCCCCCCCTCAGGACCCTTACGTAATAATTAAATGGCCTCTAATACACTCTCACGAGTCCCAGAAAACTACCCTTAAAACCAAAAATATCAATTCTCCATAAAAACGACTTTTTGGGCACTGTATTCTCGTATTTTTTTCACCTAAAATTATTTATATTGTTCAAGTGGAATATTTATTAACATTGCTTAATTAATTCTCAATTATTTAAACAAATAGAATTAAAATCGAAAAAACAAAGATAAGGCATTTTCTTTTTTCGGATTGCAATATTTCGGATTGTAATATGCCACCCTAGTCCGCATATTACGTTGGTTTTACGTTGGTCACTTTTTGTGGACAAAAGTCTTTTGCAATGATTAGCTGCTTGAAATTCACAATTTTTAAATAGAATATAAGAGAATTTAATATCCAATCACGATAAGTGAAGACTAGCTGCCGCTGCTTGAAAATTATTTAAACAATTTTTATAAACAAATACACAGTTTTCTTATGTCACAATGAATAGGCTAAATTTCATGTTTGCATTATTACCCGAAAATTTCTTGCTAATGAATGCTTGCTGCCATTTTTTTCAAATCAACAATTGTTAGTTACTCAAACAATATTCACGAACAAATTCAATTTTTCACTATTATTCCACAAACAGGCCCAAATTTTTAGTGCAACTAACTAAAAATGTATTGCCAATTATTCTTTGCTATCATATTTTTCCATAGGACAAGAACAGTTAATTATTAAACCAATTTTTATAAACAAACGTATATTTTGGCTACTGGCAAACTGATTTTTTAAGTGAATATTGTTTCAATAATCAACAGTTCTTGTTTATGGAGTAAAGATTGTTTACTTTTGCCATCACAGTATCATATTTTAGAAAAAAAAATTGTTGTCAGTGTAGAAAGTTTTGAAATACCAAAAGGTACAAATATATTTACAATTCATTTGAAATTATTTGGAATTCAATCTCAATTCTTATGTGGGGGGAGGGTCATTTTATATTGTTACTCTAACGTTTCAAAGGGGGCGGATGTTTGTAGATAGTACAAATATAAACAATTGCATTTTTCATGTTAAATAATAAATCCATGGAAGTACCATCCTTTCTCAGTATTGAAAAAAAAAAAATACTTTGTTCGATCGGGATTTGAGAAGTCGGCGGATTTTTGACCTAAAGAAGTCTTGTTTTCTACTATGCGTCGTATATAGTTCGATTACTCCAAAGAACAGTTTTGACTCAGCTCTTTTGAGAACTACCAGTCAGAACGGTTTTTGGTCGTTCGAAAAGGGACAGAACGCGTTCTGGCATTTTCAAGAATGCCAGAACGCGTTCTGGTCGCTCTGAAAACGACCAAAACTAGTTCTGGTCGTTTATTTCGGTCTTTGGCCGTTTTCAAAACAGCCACAACGCACGACTGCAGGTTCTGCGGTGCGGGAAACACCCAGAGCTCTCGCACTTCTCGCGTCAACGTCTGCGAAACCATGCCGAACAACTCCGAAAAAGGATCTATGTAAGCGGAGCGCCTACTCTACCGCAGCCAGAACAAGCAGGCAAGAGAGAAAGAGTGGCTTTACTGAGAACAACCGCGGACAGGCATCCAATAGACGAAGAACGATGCTTCAGGACTCGGTGAAACATCAACATTCAGGTTTCTCCCAAGCCCAAAGATCTGACTGAACTGGATGATGAGCTTCGCGGAGATTTTTCCGAAGAATCCGACCTCTGGACTACCAATTGTGGTGTATACAGTGCATCGAGAACTTTAGCAGATGCAAGCCGTAAAACCAAATCAACGGTTTATCATAAGACCAAAAGACGAATACATCAGCTCAGCACAAAGATAAGCTGGGCAAGACAGTACGTGTCCCGCATTCAGTGTGTAATTGATTACATAACATCTGATAGGACTTTCACTGCCAAGGTTCGAAAGTTCGCGCGCGAACTGCGGATCCATAATAACACAATCATCAGGCAGCATATTGTTGACAGAATACGAATACTATCTAACGCTAAGAGAAGTCTAGAGCGGAGGGAGAGGTGGGTCACAGAAAATCAACAGTTTTTGTCTGACCCATTTCGACTCTTCCAAGACCCTCCAGTTACAGTCCAGATGGTATCAAGATCTTCTGTTGGAAGAAGTTTCCTTCAAACCACCAACATCTGGCCCGAATTTTCACCTTATATCTAAAGTCGGAAGAGCCTATTTCGGAGTGATTGGTGGAAGGGTGCACAGTACTCCTGCCGAAGACGCGCAACTTAGCTGACCCGAAGAATTGCAGGCCAATCACTTGTCTGCACGCACTGTATAAGATCTTCACAGCTATCCTAAATAATAGGATTTTTGGACAATCGGACCTGTGTGACGAGAAATGTACAAACATCACGGCTCAGAGAAAGGCGTAGATGGATGCTGGGAGAACGCAGCATCCTACCAGTGCTCCTTATCGATGGCCTGTATTGATTACCGGAAAGCTCTCGATTCAACCTCCCATAGACTCATCATATGAATCATCTAGTTGCAAAACCGGCCATCGTCAAAAAACAAAATTTCTAGGATAAGCTGATTTTTTGTCACACTTAGCCACAATAAAATGGGAACCATAACTCTTTGGTAGTTAGAGGCAGTATGTTTCAATACACTTTTCCTATTTCTTGCTTGATTAACAGGAACTCCTTCCACGAACTTCTTCATCCTTAAGTATGTGGGTGAACACTACACGAAACGAGCGGCCATTTTCAGCATGGAGCTTTGACCGGTTTCGCAGCTAATCGTTTATTCCAAACGCACATAAAACAGGGATTTGAGCAGTTTTTTCATAGTTTCTTGTTTCCAGTTGACTAAAAAGTTCACTTGGGACTCAAAAAACTGAAAAAACGCATTTCTTAGAATCGAGCAGTTGGCCGGTTTTGCATCTTGACGATTCATATGTATGTTAAGAAGCTTAAAGGTTTATCCGCACATCGCGATATGCCTAGAGAGGTTGATGTCGCTTTGGAAAACGAGATTTACTATCTCATCTGGAAAACATCGTGTGATCACTAACAGTGTTACCTTTCAGAGAGGTGTGTTTCAGGGCGACACCATGAGCTCTCTTCTCTTTTGCCTCACATTATTGCCATTGTCTCTCGCACTTCGTCATTCCAATGGGTACCTCTGTGGCAAACCTGGAGATCGAAAGCATTAGATCACTCATGTATTTTACATGGACGATCTCAAGGTCTATGCTAGAAATAAAGAGAAACTACATCAAGCTCTAAAAATTGGCAAAGGGTACACTCAAGAGATTGGAATGGAGTTAGGGTTAGAGAAATGCGCCACGGTTAATTTGAAGAAAGGAAAACTTAATGGCATCCCCGGAGACCCTGAGCTCGCCGACAGAAGCGCTATACGACACCTTAGAGCTGAAAAGACATATACATACCTGACCGTGCCACAGAGCCGCATTCAGGACGTGACATCTATAAAGGATACTCTTCGAAGCAGATACAAACGTCTCATCCGGCAGATTTGGTATTCCGAAATGTTGGCTAAGAACAAAGTATCTGCAACGAACATGCTTGCCGTCCCGGTAGTGCTCTATTCATTTGGAGTGGTTCCATGGACGAAGGACGAGCTCAGCTCCCTTGATGTCGGGACGCGAAAGGTTTTGCACATGAACAAAAGCATGCACCTCAAGTCTTCTGTTCCGCGACCTCGCATCTCACGCCGCCTAGGTGTTCGCGGAATACTGAATCTTGAATGTCTTTACAAGATGATTATTCTGAGTACAGCACATATAGTTGCAAATGGACAAGACCCTCTTCTTAAAATGGTCAGGAAACATGAAGAAGCGGGCAAACGGACGTTTCTGTACAAAGCAGCAGAGGAGGCTGCTGAGACAATCGGCCTTGACTTAAATCCCAGGGGTGAACAAATGACATTAAATCTTATCCATCTTGAATACTCACTCCTGAAGGCCCGGATTAAGAAAGCACAGGAGAAAAACTTCCGCGAAGAGCTCCTCGACAAGAGGATGCACAGCATCTTCCACAGAAATGTGGAGGATCGGTCGATGTCGTATGAGCTAACGTATGCTTCCCCTAAATCATCCGGATTGAATTCGGGCACGGAGGCTTTCATTTTGGCATGCCAAGACGGTGTAATTTTCACTCTAGCATACCGTCGCCATATTTTGAGCCAAGATATTCCCGATGATAGCTGCAGAGCGTGTCATGGAAACCCCGAGCATCTAGGACACATACCATTTAGTTGTCCAACTCATGCAGGGACGACCTACATCCAAAGGCGCAATGCGGCGCTAAGAGTGCTTTATTACCATCCCTGTCACTCTTACGGAATTTGCCCAAATACCGCCCGGCTAAAAGCTCCTAGGGAAATAGAGGCAATTGTCGAAAATGAGAATTGCCGTATATACTGGAACTTCATATTCTCAACAATTGTTTCTGTTGCGCACTCGAGGCCTGACATAGTTGTCCTTGGCTTCGAGAAACGATCCATGTTCGTTTTCGAATTTTCGGCACCAGCTGACAAAAACGTCACACCCAAGGAGAAAGAAAAGAAAGAGAGTTATAAAGATCTTACGAGGGAGTTGCGACGGTTATGCCCCAAATATTCATTCAAGCTAATCGTCTTAATCATCGGCGCTCTTTGAGGTGCCAAAGTTTCACTGGTTAACAGCCTGAAAAGCATCCCTGTGTCAACAAAATGCTGAGACACTTGCGGGAAAAATCTAGAAGGCGGTCGTCCTTGGGGTGCTCCGTCTCCTCAGGATGCACGAGACTTCTGCCGGATCATCGTATTGAATTCATCGCAGACTGTAACCACCTATCTCACGGTCGTGAGACGTGGTTACAGCTGAAATTTTACCGCCATTTCGCTGGGAGGGGGTGCAATTTTTCAGATTAGCACCCGCTCCCGGCGAAATCCTGCGATTGTCCTTATGACAAACTCTTAACTATATATGTGTGTGTGTGTGTTGGGTGTTTTTTTTTTTAATTTGAGAGATCGAAATATGTCAAAAATTATCCGTAATAAAAACTTTTTATTTTTCAATCTGTGATAAACAATTGGGCTTGTATTAGATGAAATCAGCGTTGGCGGGAATCGAACACGGGTGTCCGGGGCAGCAGAACGGAGATCTTTTTCTGTGATAATACAAATTTTGAGATTCACGAATTTCATCATCCTCATGAGTCTGGGCGGATATGACATCCTTCGGCACTGAATTGCCTATTTTGAATGGAAAATTTCGCAAAGTACTACATTCAAATATTTTTCCTCTCATTGCACCTTCACATTCACGTATCGCTGTCGCAATAATACTATTTTCTCGGCTATATTCTAAATTGTCATCGATCTCCAGTTATAATAAATATTATGATGCCAAATTTTACAACCAATAGTTTCTCCTTGTATACTCATATCCATTTCGTGACCGAAGGTAGGTATATTTCATTTTCAAATGAAAAATATAACATGTGTGCTTATGGCACTCGCCAACTTTAGATGCGTTCTTCTCAGAAAATGTTATTTCGAAGTTCCAACTTAAAAAATGCCCCGGCGACTCGTTTTTTAATGTAGAGGGGTCATTTTTTGGTCTAAAATGCCGGGAAGTTATCGTTCTATATGATTATATACGTAATTCCATATCGATTATTTGGAGAACTCTTTATGCGGAAGCCCACATATGTGTTAATAAATTAAAATTAGAAATAATTATTTTAGATATATTTGTGCTCTGAATTAATGATTGTCTACTGTAGGTTGATTATCTACTGTAGAGTATTCTTCTATATTTCTGGTTTATTGTAAGCCTTCCTCGTTCTATTCGTTTCTATGCTTACATATTTTGAAGTGTGAACACATACATATGTTTTCATCTATTTCCATACTATTCAATTATCTGCCTACGTGTTTCTATTTATTTCTATCTCTGTATGGCGTAATCTTATTTTATTTTACTCATTCTAAACAACTCTTTCATCCAGTTCTATCCTAGACTAGACTAAATCTATTCCATTCGATCCGTTTCCTTTTTCTCCTGAAGAATTCTGTCCACTTCTACCAAACTATTTGTTCTATAAATTATAATTTCATTCTTATTCATTAAGAACGTAAGTCACTTTTATCAACTTTCATAACATTCTTTATTTTCAGAGTGATAATTCCAGCTAATTTTAGTTTATTAAATATATTATATTTCTTGATTTCTATACCAAATAACAAAATGAAAAAAAATATGATGTATAAAATCCTTGAGAAGAAGAACAGAAGAAACATATGGAGAGAGATAAAGAACAAGCATAGCATTTTTCAGCAGAGAAATCGTGTAAAAAATGAAAAAGTGGAATTGATCAGGATCATTACAAGAAAAGAGGAAGATGACAAATACTGATAAAACCGTATGGAATCAGGAGGAATTAAGTAGAATAGGATAAAAACGTTTTCTTCTCAAATTAACAGTAAGATGGAAAAACAAACAATAACAAAAATAGATAGAAACGTATGAAGGTTTGTACCAAATAGATAGGTTTTTCCAGTTTTAGGCCTTCAAACCACCCTTAACAAAAGTGAATAAATACCGTCCTCTTGTGGGAAGTTATTACTTAAAAGCACAAATATACCTAAAATAATTATTCCCAATTTTAATTTATTAACACATAGTCTCCTATACACATAGCACACTTCCCGAAAAAAACATGTCTGTCCCAGGTTTTTTCGTGAAAAGCATAGGTTTAAACTTGGGACAGACCTGTTTTTTTCGGGCAGTGTGCTATGTGGGCTAACTATTAATTAAACTGAATTAATTATTTAACATATATTATTATTTTGAATTTTATCACCTCCATACATATCATGTTTAGAGATATTATTGTACAATGCTATGTTTTAAATAATGTGGCGCCAGAATTCATGCTATTATACATGTCAACAATTTTTATTCAATCGGCAAGCAATTTATTTTGAATATATCAAATTTGTTTATCACAGTTTGAATTTGTTTATGAAGTTGATAAAAAATTAATAGAATTATAATGTTTCTTATTTTATTTATTGACATAAGTATGCCCATCAGAGCACGAAAAAAATAGATATTGAAAAGTAGATAATAAAAATGTTGATATTCAACCCTAATATATAAATATCATGGCATAATACCTAATATCTTCTACTTAATATACAAGATATGAGACAACGATATCTACTTATATTGCAAGTATAATTTTCGTGATATTAACAGTCAATATCTAAGATATTAAAAAAGTGAAATTTCATCGGAGCAATGTCGACGTGTGGCGTGGTGACAAAAGAATTTAAACCCACTAACGCCAAATCTTGAGCTTTCGTCGTGCGTGTTGTGGTTTTTCGGATATATATTTTGCTGAACATTTTGGTGGAGAATATAACAGGTGTTTTTCGATATTATCTTATAATTTTTTCAAGAAAATAAGGACTCGGTATTAGACCTCAGTTATTTGTCAGTCTTGAACAGTGTGATTTCTGCTTTTCACGGAAATAGAATAATTAGCAAAAAAGGCGAATGCTCGAGGATCGGAAACAAGATAAAGCGGACTATGATTTATACTCGAGAAGGATTTGATAGAAATTAGCATGCTTTACAGGTCATTTTTTAACATTAAAAAAATATTTTTTGATTAACTTAGATTCTGTTCTTTAATATCTTGGATTTTGTCAGTTGAAATCTTCTTTTTATTATCTACGGATCTACTTCAATACTTAAATTTATGTCCCATAGTTAACCCGTAAAGACCATACTAGTGCGAATTCGCACCAGCAACATTTTCAAATAAATGTCCCTTCTCACTCAGCAGGTAGAAGGGCCCCCATACGTTAAATATGTTCGAACCTTACTGCATGAGGCCCCATAGTCCCAGCGTCATTCGTCTAAAACTACCCCTGATGTGGGGTTTAAAAGTTAGTCTTGGTGCAAATTCGCACTAGTGTAGACTTTATGGTTGCATTTTTGATCGTTGATAATTCTCTTAAAATACAAAAAAAAAAAAAAAAATTGATTAGCATTTCGAACTCGAAAGTTCATTGCCTCACTACCCGATTCGGGTAGTGTTTCTAGGTGGATAAATACTACCAGTGTGGGTCCACCACACCCACGACGGGTCAACAACACGCAGTATTCCCCGAACGGTCACCCATCCAAGTACTAACCGCGCCCAACACTGCTTAACTTCAGTGATCTAACGGGAACTGGTGTTTTCGGCGTGGTATCGCCGTTGACTCTTAAAATACAAACAAATTCAAATTAAAAGTTGGTTTTCAAATATGAAATGTTATCAGAAATTTGATGGTGATAATGAAACTTCAATAATAACTAAAGCTGTTTTGAAAAAAAAGAATTTTTATAGGTACAATTTTGAAAAAAATCACTTTTTCTATAAAAAGGTACCATTTTCTTTATATTTCATCAAAGTGGATGGGGTCCAATGAAGTTTTGAAGCTGACATATTGTTCTTTGAGGAAAAAAGAACATTATTGAAGAAAAATGAAAATAAATACTTTTTTCAAAGAGTGTGAATTTGAGTTACTTCTGACGAAGGGAAATAAGCATAATTCTGCACTCATTTTGTCGATTTGAATTTAGAAAAACTTCAACTTTTAATTTCACTATAATATTTGATGATCCAGTATCGATAAACAATATTATTATTCATAAATTATCGAATTAGGCTCATTTCCCTACTCCAAAAGTACCCCAAATTCACACTATCTTAAAAAATATTCATTTTCATTTTTCTCCAAAAATGTTTTCTTCCCCTTGAAGTACAATATATCAGCTTTAAAACCTTGTTGGACCCATTCACTTTAACGAAATATAAAGAAAATTGTACCTCTATACATAAAAAGTGACTTTTTCAAAATTATGCTTTTAAAGATTCCCATTTTTATAAACAGATTAAATTATTATGTAAAAGCCATTATTACCTCAACTTCCTAATAAAATTTCACACTCAAAAGACTAATTTCAATTTGAATTTTCTTGCACCTTAAGAGAATTGTCAATGATCAGAAATGCGAAATCCAAATTCGCACTAGTTTGGACTTTATGTATGTGCAGTTGGAGTGTGGATTCTACGGGTTAAATCGCTGGTATATTACCCGGTAATAACTAGATACATTTTTTCAATATCTATTCTTCTCCGTGAGTATGCCTGACCATGATCTGGATTTTGATACCTGACGAAAGAAAAACTGATACCCAAGAAAACATGTCACATGGCTATACCATTACAACTTTATATTGGCTTGTGAAAAAATAAAATACTGAATTTAGAATTACTCGTGGAAACATATAATTTAATATATTCTAATGCACAATTTATTTCCAATTAATGTTTCAACGTTATTATGGCAACATTGAAAGGTTATTTAAGTGCAGTGCCAATCACTGAAACTTTGGAACTACATACATACTGATAATAATTAATAATAATTCAATATTCCAGTGCATTCTGCGTTAAATTTTGAATGCAAGTATAATTATTAGTAATTTGAAATTCAATATTTCATGTGTTCATTTATTTCATAAAGCCTTATTTTTCTCTTAAGGTGTCAATAACTGGTTCTCTCGTCCTAACTTTCAGGAAATCTCTCAAGGGATTGCATGAGAAAAATGAATGATTTTTCATGAAGAAATGTTAATTTTATTAACTCAGTTATGAGCAGTTTTATTTTGAGTTTAATTTTAACTATTTCGAGAACTATTTATTGTTCGTAAAAGTAATGACTGTCGTAAGGATATAACAATTTCTAATTTTCTCTAATTTATAACTAGTTATTTGAGATTATTTGCTGCGATACTCTTTAGTAGTGCAGTAATATCCGCTTAATAAATTGTTACTAATGCGAAATAATACGTAATAGAAATTACTTTGTACGGCTTTTTGGCAAGTGAATTTAACCTCGCTTCTCTGTTCGTCCAGCTGAATACGCGAATAAATGTAGACATAGAAAGACACGAATATTCACAGCAAGCCAAATCATGGAGTAATATGAATTTCATAGTTTCTGTTTATCATTCCTGCCATTTGAAATCAAAAATATTAATTTACCTAAACCACTCCGAACTTCAGTGTAGACACAGTATCCACTGCATCCTCAAATATATATCCTGAACCTAACACTTGTTCTATACTATATATTATGTGCATTATTTATATGATAGGTTTCCTCGTACTGTAAGGGTTCAAAGAGAACATGGCCTGGACGCGCATCCATTTAAATATCAAAATACATGCAAATACCCAACATGTATATTGCAGATTCACTGTGTTGGTTACTTGAATTTGCCCAAAGTTTCGTTCGTCTTTAGTCTGTACGTCCCACATTTGCTATGAGAAAACACTTTGCGGAAGTGTGTTGCTACAGATTACACTGAATAACGATTCAGCTTTCAATCCCTTTCCTTTACATAATCGGTATATTGTTTACGTACAATGAGATAGTATTCTCATTTTTTAAGCAGTTGTAGCGATGAAAATAAATTTTCGTTAGAAAATTATTAAATACATGTTTCCAATTAATTTATTAAGTTTATTCTTCTATATTATTAATTAATGATCTCCGAGATTTAATTGGTACGGTTTGAATCATTAAAAAAATCAAAATTCTTGACACATACGGTGCGGATAAATTTTCTAGTGCTGCATCAAATAGCAGGTTCTGGATGCTTTCAGGAAACCGATCAAAGAGGTATAAAGAATTGTATTAATAAATATTTGTATGTTATGGCTGATTGGCTAACAGTTGACAACTTAAGATTCCCTTCACTTTTCATTTTCTCACTGAATTTTTTCAAAAATTATCTAATTAAGCTACTCATGATAATGATAATGATAATGATCACTATTTTCATGTTATATTTGTTATAAGATATCTGGTGACGCTCCATATTAATTTCGATCAGTGTGGGTACCAGTAAAAAAATTACCGTTTAAAAATTTAGTATAGAACCTAATAAAAACTACATCTTCCAGACTAATAGTCAACATTTATTTGCAAAAAATACGAATCGATTACGTTTTGGAAACGTTTCAGAAACGACAGAAAACAACACTTTTTTCAAACGTGAAAAATGTTTTGAACTTAGTTCTTAGGTCACGTCAAAATAGTAATAAAATACAAAATTAACATTATTAAAAGTTGTAAAGTTTCTGAAAACCAAACGAAAAAAGGTATGTGGGAGACATTTTTATTTGAAATAAGCATTGCACTAACTAAATGAAAAAGCAATATTTTTTTTGATAATTCAAAAAATGCTAACTTAATCAGATAATTGTTACGGTAGGGTCACAAGGGGAAACAGAGGCTCCAATAATCATAAAAAGCACTACTTATTATATGGACGATCTCTAACCATGCAAATCCCATCGGCAAAATAAGGTTGAATAGGGAAGAGAAAACGGAAGAGAAAAATATGCCAGATGACAACATTAAAAACCGAAAGAACTTGCCAGAAGAAAATAAACAACCTAAGTTATTACCAGCTACGAGGATATAAGTGTTTGAGAGGTTTTTCGAGAACCCTGAATATTAATTTTCCTACAGGAAGAAGCAGCAATTTCTGTTGTAAGTCTCTAAAATCTTTTTCACAAATAAAGTTTCGAAAGAAGCATCCTTTTACGCAGACTCTCGAGTACGAAAAAATTAATGTGCTAACAGGTGTTATTCAACTCGAGGGAATTGAATACTGCGAAGCGTAGTACATAACTTGCGTCTAGAATAGGTTTGGAATAAAACTTTGTCGTTTAATCATTAAAAATTCAGCAAATATCATACTTTAAAAAAACATTTTAGTCAATAAAACATATCACTTTAAACACTTTTCTATGCCTTTTATAGGTGAAATACACGTTTGTTTTCACACGCCTCTTAACGTAATTATTTACATTTTCACACGTACGTTCCTCTCACGAAAATGGGGAAAAGCAACGCGACTGACACATTGTGGAGAAGCATGAATATTTCAAAGATTGGAAAGTGTTCGGCGGTACTGCAGTATTTTCTCGAACCACCTTGAACTCTAGAACAGAATTTTAAAGATGATCACTCCTTACAATAACTGAATAGAAGTAATGTAATGAGGGACTTCCGTTTCCCGCGTGAAAGTGTGTGGCAGCGGTGAAATTTGTGCTGAGTTTTTCTGATAATTGTGGTGAAATTTAGGGTGAGTAGATTGTGGATGTGTGTAGAGGGGTTCGTTTGTGAGGGATTGATTGAGAGATTGAGAGATTTACAAGGGGGTGAGGATATTTTTGGGGATCAAGACAGATTTGTGTGGAAATTGAGGTTAGGTGGGTTTGAGGTTTGCGACAGGGTGAGAGGACCAGGTTGGTCGTAGCAGGGCAGGGTAGAGAAGGAGAAAGGCAAGACAGGTAGACGCGACTATAGATGGAGACAGAGAACGATAGAAGGCGTGATCGTTTGAATTGGATTCATGGCTAGCGGAGCGAATACTAGCAAGGATGGCAGGGATTGAGATCAGGAAGTTTTCAGTACACCGAAAGGGGAGAACCAAGAAAGGAGGGCAAGTGGAAAGTATAATCAAATGATAGAAAAGGATAGATTCAGGGCGAAGAGCGTGGGACCCATTGAGGCATTCATCAAAAGGAAGAGAGGGGAGAGGGGGAGCAGTGAAGACAAGAAAGATATAGGGTGAATCTTGAACAATCCAAAAATGGATGAGAAAAATAAGTTGACAGAAAGAGACAGAGCTAAGGATAAAGATCCGATGGAAAAGGAAAGATTGAAAGAAACGCGCGAAATGATCATAGAAGTCATGGGAATGTATGAAGAAAAGCAGGAGAAAAGGGTGGACAAAATGAGGAAAGAAATTAGACTGGAAATGTCGAACTTGAGAAGGAAATGAGGAAATGGGGAGAAGTCAGAGAAAAGCTAGAGCAAAGGATGCAGATGTTGGAGCGAAGGCTAGAAAAGAAGGAAGAGCCTAATAAAAAGGTAGATGAGTTGTAAGGTAGAATGAAAAAAATTGAAAGCTCAAACAGCGAGTTTGCAGGTGGGTAGAGTGGGAATAAGGAGAAGGAAAGGCTGAGAAAATTAGAACAAAGAAGAGAAAAGAAAGAGAGAGAAGAAAGAAAAAGAAACATAGTGATAAAGAGTCTAAGATTAGAGGCGAACAAGCTGATGGAAGGAGTGAAAGAGGTGCTAAAAAGGATTGATGCTAATGTAGAGATAGAGGAAGTGCGAAGTGTAGGAAGAGAAGAGCGAAGAGGGGAGAGCATGGTACTAGTAAAACTAAAGAAATGGAAACATAGGAGGGAAACGATTACAATGAGGAGGGTGTTATATGGAAGCTCAGAGAGAATAGAGAATGATTTGACATGGGTAGAAAGGAACATGCAGTATAAGTTAAGGAAAATAGCGGAGTTGGGAAGAAAAAAGGGAAGAAGAACATGGGTAAAGTATAGGAGAATACAGATAGAAGCTGTATGGTAGAATTTGGACGAGGACAGAGAAGAGTTAGTAAAAAATGAGGTATCGGGAAACTAGGAAAGAAAGCAACGGGAGGTAAAGAAATAAGAAATAGTGAGAAACGAAAAGAGACTAGAAACGAAAGTAGGGAAGATTGGAGGATATGCTACTGGAATATAGCAGGCCTAGAAAGGAAGGATAGAGAGTTTATGAGAAATTTGACACAATGGGATGTAGTAGTAATAATGGAGACGTGGCCAGATGAAAAGGAATGACAAAGAGTAAGGGGAAGATTACCAAGAGGTTACAAATGTCAGCTTCAAAATGCAAAGAGGAAGAATAAAAAGGGCAGAGCAATTGGGAGGAATGGCGATAGGAGTAAGGAACGAATGTACAACAGAGAATGATAAAAAATAGTAGAAAGAATATAAAGAAGGATTATTAGTAGAAGAGATAAATATGGGAGGAGAGATGTGGAAGATAGTAGGGGTTTATGTGAACGGTGATATGCAGGAGGAATCAGAGGAGATGAGAGAACTGATGGAAGAAAATAAGCAAGAGATTAGGCTTATAATAATAGGAGAGATTTTCATGCGGGAACAGGAGATAGAGGAGGAAAGGAATGGGATACAGAGCCAGGAAGAAAATCCAAAGACAAGATACTGAATGGGGAGGGAAAGAAGTTGTTAAAGAGCCTAGGGGAGATGGGATGGTTTATCCTGAACGGAGGTATAGAGGGGGATGAGGAAGAGGAAAATACACGTTCAGGAGGAATGAGGGGAATGGTAATTGATTATGTAGTAGTGGACGACGAAGTAAGAGGGAAGGTTAAGAAACTAGAGGTGGGGAACTATATAGATTCGGATCACTTTTCCATAATAGTGACAGTAGAGGGAGGAATGAGTAATACCAATAAGGCTGAAAAGGAAGCAAAAGTAAAAAGAGCAGGAAGAGGGGATTGGTCAATGGAAGGTAAAGAACAGTTTGGAGAAAAAGTCAGGAATATCAAAAAGGGGGAAGGAAATGTAAACGAGGAAATGGAAATAATGGTAGGAGAAATAAAAGAGTATTTGAGTGCACAAGCAAAAAAGAAGTTAGTGAAGATGGGGATAGTAGTGGATGAGATGAGAATTGTAAACAGAAAAAGAAGGAAGTGAGAAGAATATTAAGAAAATAGAGAAAAGGAACAAGTAGTGGAGAAGAATATAGGAGAAAAAAGGAGGAGTAAGCTGAGTTGTGTGATCAAAAAAAAGAGGAGGAAAATAAAAAGTTTGAATAAGAGGCGGAAAAGGCTAGGACGGAAGAAGAGGTTCGGAAGCTGGTGAATAAAGAGAGAAGAAGAAGGAAAAGAATAAACCAGGATATTGAGACGATAGAATGAAAAAAATATTTTATGAAATTACTAGGAGGGGTAGAGAGAAAAGTTAGGAAAGGAAGAAAAGATGTTAGGGAAACAGATGAGCAGGAGGACATTACAAGAGAGGAAATAGTCAAGGTATTAGGGATGATGAAAGATGGAAAGGCACCTGGTAGAGATGAGATTCCAAATGAAGTATGGAAATATGGGGGGACAGAATTAAAGGAATGGGCATGAATAATGTGTAATAGAGTATGGAGAGGAGAAGGGTGGCCAGAGTTATCGAAAGAAGGAGTAGTGATACCAATAGTGAAGAAAGGCAAAGGGGAGGAGGTTAAAGATTATGAAGGATTGACACTAATTCCAACACTGTATAAAGTATATGTAACTGTTTTATCAGAGAGGTTGAAAAAAAAGTTGTGGAGAAAAAGATAGAGCTGCAGAATCAGACAGGGTTTAGAAAAGGGATGGGGGTACTGGAAAATATATATGTTCTGAACTACATAGTAAATAAGAGGATTAAAAGGGAGAAAGGGGCAATGATAGCAGTGTTCGTGGACTTGAAGGCGGCGTTTGACTCATTAGACTGAGGCGAGACAGAAAAAGTTATGGTGAAAAGGGGATACGAGAGGGATCAATAAAGAGAGTAACGGAAATTTTCAGAGAGACAAAAGCAAGGTAAAGGTATGAGAGCAAGTAGGAGATAGTTTCTGGTTGGTGAGAGGGGTAAGGCAAGGATGTCCTCTGAGCCCACTTTTAGTTAATATATTATTATCGGACTTGGAAGAAGAAATGAAGAGAAAAGGATGGGGAGGAGTTAGAATAGGAAACGAAAAGATGTATACACTGGCATACACAGGCGATGCAGTGTTGATGGCAGAGGATGAAGAAGGGATGGCGGGCTTAATCACAGGATTAGAGAAATACTTAGATGGAAAGAAGTTTAATTCAAATGTAGAAAAGACAAAGATAATGAGGTTTAGAAAAAGAGGGTGAAGAAAGAAAGAATGGGCGGGGAGATGGCAGGGAAAAAAATTTGAAGAAGCAAAAGATTTTAAGTATTTGGGATGTACCTTGCAAGCAAATGGAGATCATAGAGCTCATATAAGAGAAAGGATAAAAAAGCAGCAGAAGTAATGAAACAGATATGGGGAATAGGAGAAAGAAGGTTTGAAAAAAATTGGAGAAGGAGAATGTGGTTATTTGATACACTGGTATGGCCGGTATTAGGTTATGGAGCAGAGATATGGGGATGGAAAGAAAGGAAAGAGATGGAAAGCTTATAAGAAAGGTATATAAGGTGGACGCTAGGGGTAGACTGGAGGTCGAGACTAAACGTACAACATTACTAACATGTGGAATTTCGAACATATACCAAAATATGGGGATTCTTCCAAATAGTTTCCTATTTGTTTGGACATGGTTACACTTCGCACATGAAATGTAAATTAAAAAATTCGAACTTTTATTTCTTTAGCTCTCAAAACTCATACTTAATAAATATTTTTCTGACTGATGAGGGTCCAAAACAGTGGCCGAAACGTTTCAAACAGAATTATCGAATCTGTTGTTTTGACCTTCATTTCCATGACTTCCTTCACGATTTAATACAAATAAAAGGTCGAAACTAAACATAAAACATTCTGCACTGTTTCATTTTCCATAAACGCATCGGAATATTTTTAAAACCCTCAAAAAGCGTAATAATATACTCAATTTAATTAAAATAAATAAATATTACTTGTTCATAACTTTTCTCTAAAGATGTGTACTTTTCATTGAAATAATAAAGGCGCGTTTAAACTAACTTTTCAGGAAAATGGTTATTGATGACTTTTCATTACTAGTCCTTTCTTTGATAATGTTTCATCTCAATTTCAACCAGCTCCAACTATCTAATCGAGACGTCTGAAGCTGAAATCTGAATATACATAACGGAGCACGTAACATATGGAAGATTCGCACAGTATTGCCGAGTGGAACATAAAACTTTAGCATTATTTTCAAATTATTTAGAGTGGACTTGTAAATCTTCAAAAGAACTGAAGACTATTCTTCTCGATCTCTGTTTGGCAGTGTATGCACATTTTTATTTTATAATTATTCTATTATGAATCATTCAAAATTTCTTGACGAATGGGGTAACATGAAAATCATACGATACGCATTTTACAAGATTTTCATAATCTTACGAGCAAATAACATTCTTTTCCTTATGTTGACTTTTTACACAGGAATAAAATTAATTGTTTTTTATTTTCTCGGAGATTTTCGAAAATAATATCTTTAAATTTTTATCCTCAAATGTAAGCATTACAGAGTGAAAATAAAAATTAAGGGACAAACTTTTAACCATAATTAACCACCTTCATAACTGAATTATTCATCTTAATGTATAACTTCCAGATTCTTCAACTTAATACAGATAACTTTAATATGCACAATTCAGTAGCAAAATTCTTCTGTCACAAATTTATCAATTTTTGTGTTCAAATTTTTATATAGGGACATGTTGAGAAGTAGTAACTTGAGCTATATGTTAGTCTTTCATTTCTGAAAAGAATCAACTAAAGTGTTGAAATTTTGCTGAAAACTACTTCAATGTGAATATTTCATCCTAGCGTTATTTTGAAAAATCTACTAAACCATGAAAATGGGTGAAATTGCTGGAAACTAAATTTTACAACTTGTGGCAACGATCCATGCATATTACTCTATAGAGAAATATCTTGCGAATAAAAGTTAAAGCTAATACAAAGAAAGAAGTTCTCATTTTATATCCGATTGAGAAAAAAATTTGGTGATGCTAGAAGTCATAGAATGTAGATTCCCAAAATTCAGGAACAACCCGCATAAAATCGGGGAGGGGGGGCGGTATATAATAAAGATACGATGAAAAATCGAAAACCTGGATACCGCAAAAAAATTATTTTCAAACATCCCTCAACAAGACTTTTAATGGTTTCTGCATCACTGAAATTTGATAAAGAAGCAATATACATAGATATATGACGAGGAAAGAATAATTGATAGCATATAAAATAATTTGTTATATTTGTTATGATTAGAAATAACATGCAGTTAAACAATTTACACTTTTTATCAGAAAAAATTTTATAATATACTAATTATTGGACAGAAATCCTGAAATTAAAGTTATCTAACATTTTTCACTATTTTTACAAATATTCGGCAAATTAATCATAATAATTGCTGTTGCACAGATTTTAACGTTCACTAATTATCCATATTATACAATATTGGGAAGTGTGGCTCAGTCTGACAGCAGAAATAAAATATTTGCTAGGTGCATGCTTCGTTTATACCAGGAGTTACCAACATTGCACAGTTCAAATGTATGTTTGTTACGATTTAGAAAAATGATTTAACATGAAATAAATTATAATTTTTCGTTTCTGTTTATTTATTGCTATTTTATCACATTTTAGTGATGAAGAAAAAATCAAAAGTATTATAGAAGAATTTTCTTCTAAATATTTTTGCTAGTGCTCAAGTTTAAAATTTTTATCTCATCATTGTTAAATATTTTCCCCCTATTGTATGCGGAAGGTAGAAACCAACGACTGGAACAGCCAGAAGTGTCATTGACAATCAGTGAGATTTCACTGGTTCACTTAGTGGAATTCCATCGCTTTCAATCAGTGAGGAACACTGATTACTCAGTATCAGTAATCATCTGGTCGTATGCATTGTCATCCCGAGATATTGAGTGTGTGAATATGGGTAAGCAATGTTTGAAGTAAAAAAGTTAACCAGTTTGGAGAAAATCGACCGAGAATGTTGACCCTAGAATTTCACAGGTTTGAAAATCGGTTTGCGGTAGCGATTAAAAGTATAATTTTGATTTTTTTACAAAAATAAGAATATGCTTTCGAGATATAGGAATTCTGAATGGAAATAAAAAATTTTTGAACCAAAAAAGTTATTCAGATCAGAGGAAATAAAATTTTGGTATGACGGTGTCGCGGTGTAACAGATTGTTTTTCACTTTTTTCATCGTAAAAGTAATTAAATGTGATTATTTTATATTAAATTTGACCTTACTTGGAATAAGTTTTGTTGGTAAATGAAAAACAAACTAGTTACATCACAAAAACTTCGTATTTTTTGAAAAAAATGATAATTTAACAAGTTTGCAATTTTTAGGTTAAGATGGCACTGATATGTTACTTTAAAAAATTTAATTTTGTCATTTTAGTTATTAAAAAACGCTCAAGAAGAGAAATATTATTTACAAAAGGTCAGAAAATGACTACAATTAAAAAAATACAATATTTTGCCTGCAATCGTGTCATGCACAGAATGTGCGTTCCCCCGTTCTGTCACGCCAACCTTTTATTGCTGTACTAAAAAATGCGATTTCGAGCAAATCCTTTTAACAGGATGTGTATTTAATTTTTTAATAATTTTTGGGCCAATAAACCCATTTTCGTCAAAATGTCCCTTACTCCCTTTTGGACCGCTACCCTTCATATCCTTATATAGGAGGTCCTCGATTATATCCCTTGCTTGCTGTTGCCGGCCCTAAATATTTCTAACACAAACAATAGTACACAAAAAAGTTCATTTTCACTCGATACATACAATGACCGGACAGGCAACACGAGCGCTTGTATATTTAGTAGCGCTGTCGTAGCTGACTCGCCTACTGATTGATGCAGTAAAAGTCCGAGAATCACTGGTTCACCAGTGATAATAATTCAAAATACTGATTTAACCAGTGACAATTTCACTGGTTCTGTTAAAGAGACTGTCGCGATGAGGCCACCGAAAAGTGAAAACAAGTTTTCTGTAAACGAGCCTAGACTGTGCGTGAAAATATTTCAGCTACCAATTTGTTTGCAATATATATTTGGATTCAATGGAAACAAATCAGTCAAAGTTGGGTACAGAGTAAAGTCAATAAGGGCATGGGATAAGGTTGGCTCAGTTAGGATGTACAGTCGGCTAGGGTAAGGGTAAAGTTGTCTAGGGAACGGGATACAGTCATCTAGGATACGCTGTAAAGTCGGATAGAGTGCAGGATGAAGTCGATTAGGATATTTCCCCTTCGGAGGAAAAAAGTACGACAGGCGGATGGACACTCGACCGAAACTATAAAGATTTTACTTCACGGTTCTCTCAAATAATTAAAAAACTACATACGTGGGGAAAATTCCTTCCGTCGGCCCTGAAGTAAGTATAACTCTGCAGTGAGTTTCCCGCAAAACCTAAAATTGTAAATGTGATTGTCAACCTTAGCGGCCTCAGCGTCCGATTACCGAGCGCGTCCTCATCGATAGCTCATGCATGCATTCGCATTCAAATCTGATTTACGGCCTTTCTAATTGAACATTTCCGTCACCATGGAAAATTGAAAAGCTCGAACATACGATCTCCGCTACAGTGAAGGGAAAATATCATTGATTTGAAATTAGAAAATAAATGAGACATACAAATTTAACAATGAAATGTTATGGCAATGCACTCTCCAAAAAAAATTAATTAATTTCAACAAATAATTTTAAATAAACTAATATTCCTATCAAAAAACAAATTATATCAATAGATTTCTTTTAACAATATATTCAGGCGTCCCCTGTGTTAGGCTAAAAAATCATTCTTTCAACAATTATATTGTTATGAATCGTTGTGAAATTATTATAAATGAACCCTTCAGTCTAAAAACAATTTTAGGGACATGAGCAGACTTCTTACTAAAATACCTCCAGGTGTTTTCAAACCATTTCGATGAGGGAATTATTTGAACAAATGAAATGTTGTTAACATTTTGCCAGATTATTAGTGTTGAAAGGCCAGAAATGTAAAGAAACCATATATACCAACAGAAGATAACATCATTACCCATTTCCCAAAAACTCTTGATAGTGACTAAATTGAAAAACTAACCATTGTTTTCATCCCATCCATGCTGACTCCTTGCTGCAATGGAATTAAGATGTCGATTCCCGATTAGTGCATTTTTTATAAATAGAACAAAAAGTCCTATCTAAACTCTAAAGTTACCCCTGGATTCAGCTCGGCAATATCTCCAGATGTTTTTTGATTTAGGCAAAGAGACATTTTTTCAACAGTTGCGATGTTTTTAATTTTGTGGAAATCTATTCAACAATTAATTATGGAAAACAATAACGTTAATTAGTGAACTAGAACGCACTTTGTGAAGTTGGCAGTGCGCCGTCAAAACACAGTAAGAGCCATTTTCTTCAGAATTGATTTAATCACGTTTTCAAGTTTCATTTAACATAAATAATACTTGCACATAGTAACATTTAGTATATTGATATTTGTTATGAAAATATTTCAAGATTCAAAAACAATTGAGTGAATTTCGAAACTGTAAAAATAAAAATAAAACTGTAAATTTAAAACACAGAAAGCGCACTTTTTTGGTTTTGCGCTTACTTAGTTCTGACCGCGCATATCATTTCTGACTTTTCATTTATAAAAAATGCACTGACCGGAAATTTGTATAATAGATCCTGCAGTAACGAACAAAGAACTTGAAGGGGTTGAAATCAATATTGGAACTAACTTTTTTGTACCATTAAACATTTATTTTCATTCTACGAGTATATACTTCAAAGTACCTTACACTCAGAGGAGAAGTTATCTTGCAACAGAAGCATCGTCCTCCAGTCTGGTTTTGTTCTGCACGACTTGAATATCTTATTTACGCAAGTCGAATTATTTATATTTTGTCACAAAAAAATAATATTTGCTACTGAAATACTCAATCCATTTGTATCAAGAAGCATCCTTTCGGAAAAAGAGGAAATTTCTCTGATTGTATGTTTCAATAGTTAACATTTAAAAGTCTTGCATGATTGATGAATAAATTCCGAGAAATGATAAACAACGTTATTGTTTGAAAATTGTTTTTTTTTGCCTGAATCAAAAAAGATTATGAGATATTACTGAGCTAAACCCAGGGGTAACATTAGTTTTTAGATGGAACTTT
Organism: Andricus quercusramuli; assembly: GCA_932178445.1. Lineage (NCBI taxonomy): Eukaryota > Metazoa > Arthropoda > Insecta > Hymenoptera > Cynipidae > Andricus > Andricus quercusramuli. Next base: position 224,334 of record CAKNXH010063041.1, read on the forward strand.
TAGTTACAATACCTTCCGCCTATCGCACTACCACCTGTCGCAACTTTCCCACCTAGCTTTAACCCTATTCCTGACTTTGAAAAAAAAATATTGACGTACGATACAAATTGTTTCATATGGAAACACATACCTATCCAGAGTTCCCAAAATGTTTAACTTTCTTCTTAATAAAACTTGTAACAAACCAGACAGTTTTTTAGAGTTAATATGTGAAATAAGCTCACAATAACCTCTTAATCTTCTCTGCTACTTGTTTCCTCAACGTTAGAATTTTGGCATCAACTGTTTCGAATAAACACGATTCACTCAACCAATCTGATATGAAAATAAAGCGCAAGGGAGCAAGATTTTTGATGTGGAGGAATTCAAATAACGCGAATTCCAGTCCCAGACGTTCGCGACAGATAGGAGGGTACTTTATAATTATAAAAAATGCTTTAATTGGAAATTTGTAACTAGATCCTGGTTTGACAGCACTCGGAATGAAGGTTAGGAGAACCATATTTAGTTTATTAACTATTAAAGGATAGGTTGGAAAGCAGCTGGAGCTGAACCTCTGCCTTTTATGTTCCTATTGTTCATCTGTTTTTGTGTATTAAATTTTTATGTAGACTGGGTTCATAATAAAGATCTATCATTATTATTAAACAGTAAGAGTTCTAAGGAGTTGGGTCATCTTCTGTCGGCACACTGGAACCTAGATTGAATTATCATTTTCGGCATGGCCTGCAATCGGCCTGGAAGCTATTTCCAGGGCCTCCAAACGTGAAGCAAGCGTTGTCTGAACCATTTCCAATTGAAGTACATCATATCACACAAAATACGCACGTCAGTACGCGCGCACTGCTCCTTTGTCGCTACGCGACAATTTGTAAATCCGAAGTAGCTAATTCCAGGTCACAGTGTATATTCATTACATTTTTCATTATATTTTTCGTCTTGAAACATCAAAATTCTGAAAAAGTGTAATTAAAATTGTATTTGTTCATATAAGTAATTTTCACAATGGTTGAAGAAATACCTGAAAATATGTTAATAAGGGATCTGATAATTTACTTCAAACTATTTTCTGACTGACATTTCCAATTATAATAATTGTACAATGTTTTATAACAATGTAGTCATGTGCAAATTTTTTCCCCTAATTCAAAGAACACAACATTAATATGAAAGAATATGAAAGCCTAAAAATATACAAGAAAAAATACCTCTTTCTCCTTCTTTCAGAGTTAAATTTAAATTTGTACTATTTTATGATATTTTCAGAAAACGGTGAATTAAAACATAACTTAAAATTTGCAATAACATTTCTCATATTTGTATGACTAGCTAGACGTCTAGACTTTTAGGACGAATAGCGAAAATCTTAGAGTATGCAGAGGTGTTGTACACATTTTCTCTACGATCCATGTGCAAAATCTTTCCAGTACTCTTTCAGTGTCGGACACTAAAGGTCAAGTTTGTTAACCAGATATTTTGAATGAAAATTCAAAAAGTTAGAGCATTTTCAAAATTTTTGGGACCATTTTTTTGAAATTTGAAAATTGTATGTGTGGCTCTTCATAGTACTCGGAAATTTGAACAGTTTATACTCACGACTTTTTTCGATAAAAAGAATATTATCAGAGTTATAGCATTTGCAAGATTAAAAAAAATAACAATAACAATTTTAAGCCAAAAAACGCACAATGTGAAGAAAAAATCGAGCCAAGGAAAATGTTGCTTCTTGGAAGCCCTAGAAGATTATCATAACAACTTCTAACATTTATTTGAAAAATCGAAATTTCAAATTTGGATCGCACAAAAAAAAAAAAAATTGATTAGCATTTCGAACTCGAAAGTTCATTGCCTCACTACCCGATTCGGGTAGTGTTTCTAGGTGGATAAATACTACCAGTGTGGGTCCACCACACCCACGACGGGTCAACAACACGCAGTATTCCCCGAACGGTCACCCATCCAAGTACTAACCGCGCCCAACACTGCTTAACTTCAGTGATCTAACGGGAACTGGTGTTTTCAGCGTGGTATCGCCGTTGATCGCACAAAAGATAATGAAAAATAAGAAATTGTATTTTTCGGTCAAACTATGCAAGATACAAGAAAGTATGATGAGACAAAAATCATGCACCCAAAAAAAATGTACATGTTTGTTCCATTACTTTTGAATGTGACGCGTAGCTTTTGTTTTATTCGTGAAAACCAACATTGAAGATGAAAAATTAAAAATTTTTGGACAAACGACTCAGGCTACGAAAGAGAAATAAATCGACAACAGTTGTTCACCAAGAAACGAGCTAAAGATTGGTTATTAATCTTTTTTGATAGAAAATGTAGTTGTTGCTTTAATCGTAAGAAATAAAATTACTGATGAAAAATTCAATTTTTGACAAACGACATAAAGTTCGGGGGAAAAATAAATATAGTATATATTTGATATAATAGAATTGAATTTAATATAAAGAAGTTCGCACTTGGGACAAAATCGAGTGCGAAGCACGAGATAAATGATGAGAATATATTCGTCAAAGCCGAAAGAGCTTTAACAAAAAAGAATTCACAATCACCAAAAGTACAGCTGTCGATGCTTAGACCTTTTATCTTAAAAGGTCGGTGCACAAATGTGGAGGGAGTATAAAGACCATGTACGTAGCGCGAAGTAAATACGCTATTGAGCGCGAAGCGTGAGATAAATATATTATCGAGTGCGAAGCGCGAGATGCAACAGACGACGTAGGCGTGCCCAAACTTGCGAGCGAAACGAGCCGCGCGCACAGCGCACGATGAGAATGTGCCCTTGCAGCCGGCAGAGGTTTTTATTAAGTAAAGTAAAGGTTTCAATTCGCATAGACATGAAACCTCTCCAAATAAATATTAGGGCAATTTATATGCCTCGGAACACAAAATAAAATAAAGTTTTTGAAATAAGAATAATTTTCTCTTGAAAGTTCTGTTTAAAAATTAAATCATTTAATGAAATAATAATTGAAAGAGCTGACCAAGAAATCTTCCCTTTCTCAAGTAGTGTGTTCAAAAACTGCTGTCAAATGACTTTTAATTTAAGATCAGAACAAGCAGCTGGGTGCAATAATTTATGGAAGTATCTATCGCTCCAAGTCCCACAATTTTTTATATAGGTGCTTGCTTACATTCTAAGATAAATTAGTTTTTCTTGTGTCTCTAATTATTGATAACTTTTATAAAGTAACATTCAATTACTTCAACCATTCAAGAAAGGAACTCAATTTAATACACAAATTGCAAATGGGTCATGTGAGGGCGATTACAGTCAATGTTAAATATGATGTCCAATGGTTAAATGGAAAGAGATTGAAAAATAAGTTTTTAGTACATACTATATATAGCTATTAATGTATGCTCTCGTCCTTATTTACGTTATAAATTAAGCTTCCTGGTACCCAAGAATTATGTATATAAATAAATATATATATATATATATATATATATATATACATACATACATACATACATATAATTATTGTGATTATTTATTTGTTTTATTCTATAATTATCTGTACGAAACAGATCAAACTAATATATAATTTTTCCACTGTATATCATTGTTCCGCCTGTGAATGGATTACGAAAATTGACAATTCAGTGCATGCGACTACTGATTTGAATTTGAAATCGTGTGTCGTGAAACGTGAGTTTCTGTATAAATTCCTGCTCATTTCCCAAATGTTACTATTCTAAAATTCTGATGCACCAATTCTGGCATCCTTCCATAACCGTTACAAAATTGAAATTCCTACACTGAACAAAAATTTCCGAATAAAACTTGAACAGAATGTTGATAATGTCAACAGCTAATAAATGTTGTAACTCAATATTACAAAGAAATTGAAAAACCATGTCTCAGCCAAAAAACAACAGTAGAGTTGAAATTTTCTTTTTCATTCTCGACAAGTAAAACTGAATGGGCTAATACCTTTTTTTTTAATTTTGAATTAGGAGATTCACGCAAACTAATTCTTATAACATTGTGAAAATATGTCTCCCCTAGCTAAGCCATAACGCCCAAAAGTTAAAAATAAAGGAAAGAGTTACAGAAACTAAGATGTATAAGGATACCAGGAACTCGCTTCCGACAAGAAAAGGATCCAGTTCGGCGTACTTAGTGAAATAATTTTCTGGCTTACTTACTTGGAATGAAATGTTATATGAAATAAAGTACCTGAGGAAGGTGGAAATTAAAAAATGTCGGAATATTCAAGTGAAATTTTTAAATCATTAAAAAAAGCACGGACAATATTAAATCAAATGTATATAAATTGATATAAAGAGTATTTTGCACTTCCTTTATGAAATACTAGTTATATTTCTCAACACATCGACGCTTCCATTTGATTAAATACGAATATCGGCTCATTAATCTAGGATGTAACAGTTGATTATTATGAAACCTTTTCGCAAGCAAGATGAATTACTCTTAAAAATTAAATGACAAATAGAACGAGTATATTAATCATAAGTAAACACGTGGGCTTCCGCATAAAAAAAGGCCCTCATAGCCGGTTCTAGTTTAGGATATATTCTCGTTCTTCTAAGTTGAGGTCTACATTATTATTTTTGAGCTTGAGTTCAGGAATGATGCTGGAACCTATAGTGAATTCATTGGGACTATACACGGAAAAAAGTGGATCGTTAAAAGAACTCTCCGAACCATTAGTTGTAACTATTTTAAATTGAACCGTAGCTTTGCGTCGGTGAATTTTCTTAAAATTACAAGAAAAAAAAAATTCATTAAATTTTATAGAACTAGTCCTATAGTAGAGGTTACGACGGGTAGTTTAGTAAAAGTTAAAATCTTCTTGGTTTTACATTGCATCGAACTATTCTACAACATGTAATACAGAGTTCTATAAAATATAAAGGATGAGGTGACGTATTCTCTATTAGGAGGTCTACATCGGAGAAGTTTCGAAACTATAGAGAACAGTTCTATAAAATCATGGCCGATTTTTAGCCTAGAAAAAAAATCTTTTTCATTACCATTATTATTATCATTATGCTTTGATATTTGTTCAAATATTTAAGTAGATAATTACTTACTATTACACAAACAATCACCACACTAATAATCGCACGCTATGAAAATTATTATTCGCTGTGGGTTCGATCCCCCTACCTACGCATTCGGAGCTCCTAACAAAACCTCGCATCTAACATAGCTTGTAGTATAGAAAAAAATCTAAAACATAAGCTACAGCTGAGTGAGGCTGTATGCCAAATTTTTGTGATTTGAAAATACTAGTTTAATAATTTCGAAAATTTGAAATTTCTGGAATTTTATATTTATAATGTCAGTAATTTCAAGGAGATTATATTTCGAAAATTTAGTTTAAAATTTAGGTAATTACTTTCGGGATCTTTGACATTTAAAAAATTTTTAATTTCGAAAAATTTTTTAATCGCAAATTCTTTTTTGGTTATAACTTCTAGTAGGTTCAAGCTTAATAAGATGTTAAATAGATATATCGAATAAGTTTATATATGTTATATAAAATTAAAGGGTTGCATTGAAAATAATTTCAAAAGTTGAATTCCTAATTCTATATTTTTTGAATCGATTAAATAAGATATGACATGGGAAAAGTTGAATCTATTTCAATTGTTACCGTTGAAAATTAAAATCTTAAGTTTTCCAATAACCGACGCATCTCTAAATGGTAAGTCCACTACCCGGGTACACCGGAACGTGCACCAGGTCGTTCAAGACGTCATCCACGAGAACTTTTTTAGAATCTAAATTGTATCAATAGCCAAAATAACTACCATCAAGAAAATATGAGAGAAAACAAAGTTTTCATATTTTTGTTTCGGTCTTAAGATCCATTTAAAAAAAATTTAAAAAAAGAAATCGAGTGGAAATTTTTTTTTATTGACGTTTCGGCCTCATCTGTGGGCCTTCATTAGAAACAAACATCTTAAAGAATAATCGGAGTCAATCATAAATATACGTCGAAGTGAATGACAACATATACAATTTTTGTAAAGTACACAAACTGATATATTGATGACATCAGTTTGTTAGCTGTTTCACAGAATTTTAATTACAAAATGTGAACCTTTTTGAACATAATGGGAAAGTTCCTTGGACTTTATAGTTTACCAATACTTTTTTTAAAAACTTCATCATGATTTTTAAAACTTCAGAATGATCTGACTTTACAAAAGTTTAAAATTTTGTCACTCGCTTCGACGTGTATGTATGATTGACTCTGATAACTCTTTAAGATACTTCTTTCTGATGAAGGCCCACATTTGAGGGCGAAACGTCAATTAAAAGGAATTTTGACTATATTTCTTTTTTTAATTTTTTCTAAATGGATCGTAAGACCGAAACAAAAATACGAAAACTTTGTCTTCTTTCATATTTTCTTAATATAAAAAAACGATCGAAGAAAGCTTGACTGGATGATTTCTTTAGAAATCTTAAGGTTTATCTACCAAAATAACTACCAATGGTGAGTCGACGATCAGGATGCACCGGAACGTGCACCAGGTCGCTTAGCACGTATTCTAGAAGAACTTTTCAAAAATTCAAATTGTGTCAATAGCCAAAATAACTACCAATGGTGAGTCAACGGTAGTTAATTTGGTGGTTGAAACAATCCAAATTTTTAAAAAGTTCTCGTAGAATACGTGCTAAACTACTTGGTGCGCGACTCGGTGCACCCGGATAGTCGACTCACCACTGTTAATTATTTTGGATGTTGACACAATTTGAATTTTAAAACAGTTCTGATAGAATACGTGCCAAACGACCTGGTGCACGTTCCGGTGCACCCTGATGTCGACTCACCATTGGTAGTTATTTTGGCTATTGACACAACTTAAATTTTACAAAAGTTCTCCTAGAATACGTGATAAACGACCTGGTGCCATTCCGGTGCACCCGGATCGTCGAATCATCATTGGTAGTTACTTTAGGGATTGAAACAATTAAAATTCTTAAAAAGTTCTCGTAGCTGACGACTTGAATGACCTGGTGCACGTTCCGGTGCAATCTGATCGTTGACTCACCATTGGTAGTTATTTTGGCTATTGATACAATTTAGATTCTAAAAAAGTTCTCGTAGATGACGTCCTGAACGACCTGGTGCACGTTCCGGTGCACCCGGGTAGTGGTTTTACCATTTAGAGATGTGTCGGTTATTGGCAAACTTAATATTTTAATTTTCAACGCGTGCTAATATTCTCTAAAACTTGGATTCTTTTTTTTTCACGCGGGAACGATGCGGAAAAGTCGCTGCCTGCGCACAGTAGCGACTGCGCAGTTACATTTTAAAGAACTGAAGTCCATACATCTTATATTGAAGTAGTTCACAAACACTCAATACTTCGAATCGAATTTCTGTGAGATTTTTCGACCAGGTTTGTTCTAAATTAAATCCTGAAAGTTATACAGAATATACAACATTTGTTCAAGGTTCTCCCTCATCCCCGACTCTTGAAATAGTTCAAGAAAGTTTGATGAACTTTTTTTTTCCGTGTACTATTTTGTGTTCAGCTATTTTAAACTGACTTTTTGAAAGAGTAGGATGAACATTTTCAAATAGTAGGAGGCTTTGCACCACTTGGTCACCACTATTCAATTACATGAATTAAAAATGGATAATCAATTCATTTTACATGATTGGAAAAATTAAAATTCGATCTTTACGTAATTGAATATTGTGGAAAAAGTATTCAGCTAGTAATAAATTAATCAGTTCACAACATAAAAAGTACTAAACAATTATTTTCATTGGAAGATTCAAATAATTTATTCTCAAATTTGAATTATGGATAACGTTCGAAACTTATTCCAGAAAATGTGACTTTCAATCGAATCAGTTGATAATAATTAATTAGTTCACAGCATAAGAGCTGTTCGAAAAGTACTTTCCTTGAAACATTCAAATGATTTTTACTTTGTAGTTTGCTTTTAATTTGGAATTCTATTTCTGAAAATTTCGTTTAACCCTGACTCTTTAAAACTATTTTAGACGAAATTGAAATGTATATATACATAGTTTTGAAAATTGAAATCAGTTAGTCTCACTACCATTTCCATATTAATTTTAAATCAGTGCATCAAAATACGTGGCATATGATTTAAAAATTTACTTAAATATATTCGTCGTATGTGGAGAAACTAAATACTGATCAACATTTAATACATTTAGAAAATAAATTAAACACATTTGAAATATATTAAGGGAGTTAATCAAACTCATGATACATAAATTTTACTTTATAATATAGTACTGCGATGGCGCTACGAACTCCATGAAGCGGTTTTTAGGACAATTGGCGTGAGGCGTCGAGAGTTCTTAAATTAGTTATGTCAAAATTTCAATCATTGAAATATTTTTTTTTACTCCATGTATTGCTGATATTCATAAGAAATGTCTTTTTGTCTAGACACATATGTAAAATGGAGATATGCAGCATAAAATGTAATCCGAGATAGTAGAAACCAGGAGGTTGCGAGTGGTTCAAAGGGAGCTTCCATTCGGATATAAATCTACAAAGGTAAAAAGACTTGCGGTCAGTCGATTAGAAAATTGCTTCGCCCACTTCCGCACGACGCCCTCTGTAAATGCATAATCGTATAACCTAGACGGCAGGCAAATGCGCAAAAACCGCGGAATGTCTGTCCGTGACCGGATGCCTCTCTTGACATCAAAGGTGGACCAGATTACCAGGAATTTCGCCACAGAAAAATCCCACGGTCCAAAAGAGGAAACTCTCATGCATATTCAGAATTTAGTTTACATTCTGCCGCCTCTGTCGTTGCTCATTTGCACCATATCAAAAATCCTTTTGCCATCAACGGTGTCTCCTTCTTTAGATTTTCATTTTTTTTCCAAACCATTGAAGAGCGTCAAACCATCACAATCGAGAACTCACAAAACTGAAATTGATCAGGAGAGACGCAAAACAGTTTCCAAACCCCGGTTTCGAATTTTAAAGGAACAATAATTCATTTTTAGATATTGTGGGGGGGGGGGAGGGGGGGCTGAAAAATAAAAACCGTAATTCCAAATACTCATTCAGTACCTACCTATGCATGGTAGATAAAAGTTGGATTTTGGGGAAAACTACTTTAGATTGTATAGTTTGGTGGTATTGTGGATCTACGAGTAGGATCATTGATTAATGGGGATGGTACAACGTGGCTTTATTCATCAACAAAAGAAAGGTAGTTTCGAGAAACTTTGGCCTGTCCACTCCATATCTACTGTATACAGAGAAAATATTCACCCCATGAATTCTCTGCTCTCAATTTTGTATGTTGATGTAAACTTACAAGGGGAATCTGTATTCTTTGACTTTGTTATCATACTCCTTCAAGAAGTAGGAAATCATCAAATCTGTAATATGCTAAAGTAATAGGATGACTTTTCTGCTATGCGAAAGAAATCAATTTCCATTTTCTTACGCCAATCGATAGTTTCTGAGTTACTCTTTAATTTCCATAATCAGAAATTTTGCAAGTTAATTTTAAGCTACAAACGTAGGCATGATAAGCGTATGCGGAAACCGAACGAGAGGCCTACGAAAGTCAGCCCCACCACTTGCCACTGCAGCTGTACGCAACGTTTCCGTGAGCTCTACTGGCTCGTGCCTAAAGGTGTGTGGTAAGTGGAGGGGGTGCTTTTGGTACACGCATCCCCACTACTCAAATGTTGGCTTACGGGCTCTGCTATGATCGCCCGTCCTGTAAAATTCAGCTTTGACGCATTAGGTCCCTTTCTTCGCCAACGGTCACATTCAAATTATTACATATTATATTTAGAATAATCAGCTTTTAAGAATTCATCAATTTATTAAATTACACAATTCAATTCGAGTTTTGAAATATGGGTATCGTAATAATAATCTAAAATTTCATTCATTTATATTATACTTTTATATACTTTATTTTTATGTTATATTAAAACAATAATGCAGAGAATCTAAATGTTCAATTGAATGAAGAACAACGAGAATTTTCTATGAAACAAACTTTTCTTGTAGTAAAAGTGGTAAAGGTTGTAGAAACAACTTTTTATATAATTAAATTGTTAAAAATTAATATTTTGGCTTGACGTGAATGAATGTAATAGTCAACGACAACATAAAGAATTGAACACAAAAAGAATTTGGTGAAAAATGCCCCCAAAACTCGAAGCGCTTCCACCCGATATAAAGAAGAGTTCAAGTAGTCTTGTGCGCACTTTGGTTCGCATGCGCTAGCTTCATACTGACTGCAGTCGTGTATATACAGCCATGTAAAGGTAGTGTGTGATTCCATGGATGGTCGTGAAACGGTAGGTTTGTTACCTGAAACAAACCAAGCGAAGTGTCTCATAGCGTCAAAAGTGGCATTTCTACGTGATGTCGATATGGGAACGCTGCTGATGGAGCTGGAAGGGGAAGGGTTTTCCTGCGCTTGGTTATGCGCAGGTTCCCCTACGGGCCCGTTATACCTGGGCTCACATGGGCGAGAATTTTGAAGCTTCGCTTATGGGATGTGTTTTATATTTAGAGGTTGGGTTTTTTAAGGAATCTGAAAACGTGAACAACCACCTTAATGTTGGGATTAGCTAGTAATTAATTGCTATGAAATGGTCGTACACATTTAAGAACCTTCGAAAGGTCCTTAAGTTCACGTAGCACGATCAGTCTTCTGCATTAAATAAGCTATACCTTGTACAAGCTTCAAACTTATGTCTATTATACATTTTTAGGCGGGTTCCTTGCGAAGCGAGGAGAGCACAGAAAAGAAAATAAGAAAAATTCATCATGTTTGTTTTAAATTGCCGCATGCATGCGGGTGACAGTGTTTTGTGTGTAAAAAGTACCGAAACGCTTTCCTTTCGTTTCACAATAGTCTCGCCAAATTTCATTGCCGTGTTCTCTGAAGGAGCTAACCAATTTTGATGAAGAAAGCCCATGCTTAGGAGGGGAGCGTTAGAAGAGGCGGATTTCGTGGTCACAGCCGCGAGCTCATTTCTCGGGATGCCCATATAGCCTGATACCCATGCTTGCATAACATCACAATTAAGTGCGGTGAGGAAGACAATACGATTTGTTATTAGAAGATACCGCAAGATTTCATTCTTATTGGGGTCGGATGAAGAAACACTCTCTAAGACACTTAACGAGTCCGTGAAAATAAATACTTGTTTAAACTCATGCTTTGTAATGGAATCTCGTGTATATACAGGGTGTCCACGCCAGGGCTTACCGAAAATTATGCAACCCGTATTACACGCCAATGCTATTCTTATGGCCGTGTACAGCGGGTTGCATGCTTTTTGGTAAGCCCTGGCGTGGACACCCTGTAGAATGGCTATTGCTATATAGAAATTGATGCAGAATAATTTATTTTCCATGAGTGTGTAAATTGATCAGCGATGCAAACCGTGGCGCAGCCCGCAGTCTTGCCATCTTCAGACTTTGAGCCGTCCGTATTGAAAATAAAGGATTCTCTGAACTCTTCAATAGTATTCTGGAAGAAAGAGGGGGATGGTAGAAAATTCTGCGTATTTGGATCATAAGGTTCCGGGTCTTATTGAAGACAGCTATGAGTGTAAAAATATATGTGATTCTATGACTGTTGTTTTGATGTGTGCCATTCCAAACATCCTTAAGCTTGTTGATCAGAGGGTGATTAGGATTTAGGAAAATCTTTACGATATATTTTTTGACTAGATTACCGAATCGAAATTTGAGGGGAGGGTCATATGTATCTTCTAAAATCAAATTTACGGGGGTACTTGTCCTATAGCCTACGTCTGATCTCAGGGCTTAGTTTCTAACTTTTACTGGCTTATCATAGAATTTGTGGGTTTGGAATTTGTAAATATAAGAACCGTTGTCTAAACAACTTCTGATGAGAGGTTCATAAATTGTAATGAGAGTATATGGGTGGGCTCAACACCACACACCTTTCAGAACTCTAATGATATTTAGGGGTTTTCTAAATATATCAATTAGGTATTAAAATGTTCATTAAACTTAAATAAATGATCCAGAATGATTCCTAAAAATTTGACGTACAATAAGGAATTAATATTATTATACTAATATATTTGTGTGAATGATAGTTGGAAATAGGTACATGCACACCCAGGCTAATGACGACTGGGTAATGGTCACTGCCTAGAGCGTCCAGAATGGAGGGAGATTCATTTGGACGAATGACAAAAGTTGACTTCCTATTATTTAAGCAAATAAAGTCTAATAGATCAAGGGCTGCGCAAAGTTCTTCGCCATTTTGACAAGCCATATCATCTCTGATGATGATAAAGTCTCTATTTCTGGAGAATGATTGTTCAGGCCTTAGAAATAATTCACAAAGTAACAGGATGTTTAAGTCCTTCGAAATAAATCGCAAGATGACTTCTTTTATTAGTTACAGCGCGACAGTTCCATTGCATAATTCGCAAACCATCGACCTGTGCCACACTCACAGTATAAAAGATTTGAATAAAAATGAGATATACCGGATGAAGAGGTGGTAATTAAGTTGTGGTATTCCTCTGTTTTTAAGAAACTACTGAGGCAAGAACGCTGATGAAATTAGCGAATATTAAATGTAAATTGCCAATAATTGTAGGTGAGTTCGGAAATGAGGAGAGAACTGAGGTATTTAATGGGGAAAGGGGAAGACGGGAGTTAGAAAGGAGTCGAAGTAGAACAAGATTCTTGGAGTCGGTTACAGTTTTGATTGCTTGTGAAGTCTGGGTTGTCAGGAAAAGGAGAGAGGGATCCCTTCTTGAGTGCTAATGAAGGGTATAGAGCAAAGTCGTTGTGGAGTGAGCTTGACACCTTTGTGTTATACAGGGTTGAGAAGGAAGCGCTAGGAGCTGAGATCCTGCGACTATTGGTGGATTCAGTCACTTGAGACTGTTTTTTATATTCTCTAGGGGTCATGAGGGCAAGGGCGGGGGCTGACTAACCCGGGGTGTTAGGTGTGTGAACATAGGTGCGCAAGGCTTCTAAGGAAGCCAACGTGAGAGAGGACGGGGAAGTAATAGGAAAAGGAACATTCCTGAGTCCAGGGTAGTTGTTCGCGTTGAAGCGAAAGTCAGAATAAGTTTTCTTGTCGGATTTCCTGAGTCTGAAGATGGCCCTTGCCTCCACGAATGATTGGCAGTTGTGAATGGCATAGAAGCGAATATCTATCCGGGTATTCTCTAAGGTTTTGGATGTAGGGCCCTGAGCCGTGCACGAGGGATTCCATTTGCGTTTGCGAGACACTTCCAGCAAATTTAAATTGGTGAGACATAAGGTTCAACGTTCGTCGAAGCTTTGTAAATGACCACCTTTTAACTAGGTTGACCTTTATGTCATTCACCGATAGTTCAAGAGGGATTCTTGTAATTCTTGTATGCATTTTTAAGGAGTTTCGCATATTAAAATCTTCTAGATATCTATCCTCGAGGTCAGAATTAGCAAAGCATTCTATAATGACCTTACACGGATCCAGTTAAATTCCTTTGTATCAAAATTTTGGAGCAGGCTGGGTACGGGGGCCTTCATTGGATCCACTGCCCTGCCGGCTGCCACGGAATTGTTGTTGTGGTCTGTCTTTTGACTGTGTTTTTTCGTTAGACTATGTTCGGTCGTTAGTATGTGTTCTAATATTCGTGCCAGTATTGTTGATGTCCCACAGTGGGAGTATGTAACCCATACGTGGCGCGTCCCCGGGTGGCGGATAGGGGAATGCTCGCTGGAAACAGAGGGTAGGGCTGAAATAAAATGGGCCCCGCGGACCGAAGGGCTATTCACTCTCGAGTTGAGACTCGAGCGATCTAAATACTCCTAGAGTTACTCTATCGCGACTCCAAAATGAAAGAGAGTTCGCAATATATAAAAGAGTTAGCCAAGGTGTAAGAGTTGCTAAGGAGTCCATAGGAGTCGCTAAGGAGTCCATAGGAGTCGAGCCGAGTTCTACTCGAGTTGATGGGAGTCGGAGCGTGTTTCTGATTCTCGAGTCATAATCGACACATTGGATTGCGAAAGACGGTTTTAGTTGACCTGTCAATGCAAAATTTTCGTCCAATCATTTTCCGGCATTTTACGAACAACTTGATGATACTCCAAAGCGCAAGCGATCGCGAGTCGTTAGAGTCGCTAGAGTTCAGCCGAGTCGCATGGAGTATCCGATCACTCGAGTCTCAACTCGAGAGTGAACAGCCCTTTGCCGCGGACCAAACAGACTGGGTGAAGGACTCACTGAGAAAAACCCATGACCGCTTGCTGTGAAGGCCCTGTACCGAGGGTTACTGCTGAATACGGTTACACCACTCAATAAGCAGTCGTAGGCAAGGGCACAGGGATAGTCCCGAAGGAAAAATCTCCAAGTCAAGGCGTTAATCCACCGTGCCGAAGACTGCATGGCACCAGGGGAGTGGTGTCGCTAACGGTATCTCTAGGATACCAGGTCGCCTTCTAGAGTACAGCGACCTTACCCTCGCATGCGGGGCTCTGCCGGGGTGGACCTTTATTCCCCTCGCCACTCGTGGGCATTTTAATGGCGAATCAAGTTATAAATCAAAGTATATGTGAGGAGCTGGAGGGTGATCTGGACGTCGTGGAGAAGATTGACATGAGCCAAAATACTCATGCCAGAAATGATTTAATGGACGCGTATGAGAATGCGGAGCAGGGTGACGGGGGAGTTGGAAAGGTCCCTGCGGTGGATGTACGCATGTTTTCAAGACGCGATAAAATACTCGGGAAAGGAGGTAGCGAAAAGGTACAAGAAGAGGATGGTAAATGTGAGGAAAGAGACCAGTCACGACGGTACCCAGACTGAAGAAGCCGTGGAAACCCCCGCTTATCGTGAGAACCGAGAGAGGGAGCCCACTCTGAGTACCGTCGGGGATGACCCCTCGAGGCCACTGAAGAAGCGGATGAGGACCCGTCCCACGACTGTGACAATCTCAACCCCTACAAAAGTAGAGGATGGGGTAGCCACACCAGCAGCGCAGCTGAAGGAGGAGGAGAAGCTGAAGAGAGCCAGACCAGAGGCGGTCCTAATAAGACCAACCGAGGGTTCAAGTTATGCGGAGGTCCTCAGGAACCTCAAAGAAAAGGTGAAGCTGGACACCCTTGGTGTAAAAATCAGGGGCATCAGGCAGACCCGGAGGGGAGAGGTTCTTGTGGAGGTAGGGCCTGCTGCGGATTGCAGATCAAAGCTGTCCGCAGCCATCAAGGAGGCGGTGGGAAATCGGGGAAAGGTGAGTGAGCTCGTTCCCCGCATCGAGGTCGAGGTCCTGGACCTCGACTCGATCACAGATGAAGTAGAGGTCGAGGCTGCGGTCCGAAGCCACTTCGGCGAGGATGCAGCCGGAGAAATCAAGGTGCACATGATGAAAAAAGCTTTCAGAGGTAATCTTAAGGCCTTTGTCGAGCTAAAGGAAGAGCTGGCGTCGAGACTCCTTCGAACAGGACACCTGAAGGTAGAATGGGTGTCCTGCAGAGTCAAGAAGAAAACGGAGGTTCTACGGTGTTATCGCTGCTAGGGCTTTGGCCATATGGGAGCGAGGTGCGAGGGGCCCGATAGAACGAGGGCCTGCAGGAGGTGCGTCAAAGATGGCCATAGTGCTGCGGAATGCGAAAGCAGTCCGCAGTGCTACCTCTGCGCCGCCAAAGGAGAGAAATCCCGGACGGACTATCTGCCCGGGACTATGAGGTGTTGGTCGTTCCGAGAGGTGTGCATCTTGGTTGGGTGATGGTTTGAAGAATGCCAAGCTGGCAAGTAAAAGTAGAAGCCGAAGCACGGCTTAATGGCCTTTGGCCTGGGACTCCGAAGCAATGTCTATCGCATTGTTTCGGAGCCACATGCCAAAAACCTAGGACCCTGAAGTAATGCGATAACCGGTTCCGGAGTCCTGGGTTGGCGGAAATAGGAGTTAAGGTTTAGTGGATAGGTGCCGTTTCGGTAAGTCCCACACTCACCTTCGTTCCTTGTGGACTGCGCGCCCACATGTGCATCTTACGTGTATGTATTTTATATATATATGCGTGGGATGCATATAATGGGCTCACGTTCCCCAAAGTTGGGATGTGGTTGGTGCATGAGCATTTTCCGTTTTTACTCCTTAAAAAAAAATAATAATAATAAAAAGTACTTTTGATGTCAGAATCGTCCATAAATTCGGAATCGTCATTATCCTTCGGAAGAAATTGCGATAGAGCGTTTGTAATGTCAGTGTCCTCTGTCTTCTGTCTTTTCGATTTGCGCATGTTAATGAGGCATTCGGCATCTTCAAAAACATTTTAGATTAGTTTGTGATTGGGTACGTGGTTTTTCTTATAAGCCAGAGGGTCTAGTGGGTCCTTCCTTGAGACCATGCCTGCGTTTAGGGAAAGCCAGCCGCCTTAAAGGTTATGCTGTTTAAAAACAGAGATTTTCTCCAGCAACCAGGCAATCGAAACAAGTAACAGATGACTTTCTGATTTCAATCAAGAAGCCAAACTAGCGTGGGGAGTCCACACTCAATGGAAGAGAGCGCCCGCACTAGAAAAACTCGGGAAACTTACTTCGCAATCAACACACATCTGCCACAGACCGCGGTTATTTTCACGATTAATGGAAAGTTCAGTCTCGTGGAAACAGTGGCCCGTCGCGGTCGATATAACGTGCGTGAATTTTTTCAGAGTCGCTTTTATCAGGATGGGCTAAAAAGCGCTTGTACTTACTTTAGCATATTACTAGTTTGGTAATAACCAACAACTGGGATGAGTTTGCATCTAAACAAAATTTTGAAGGGTGTAGATTCCTGTTGCCCAACAATATTAATGAATTTCTCTCTAGAATTAGAGAAATTCATCAAAATAAAATTTATCATTGTGCATGTTTTTATATGAAACTCATGCCGTATTCTATTATACGAGGGTTGCCTTTTATATTTTGAGCCTTGGCAATACTAGTGTTTACAGGTGCCATCTGACGTTTCCAATTGAAAGTTAGACCTTTTCAACCATAACCTTCTTCAAAATGTTTTGTCATTTGAACATGACCTGTATTGTTTACAGTGACTTGGAAATATTGTCTCAGCGAAAAAAAGGAATTGAATCGTGAACATTTTCGTGCGATGATTTTTTACGATTTTCGACTTGGATTATCTCAAGAACAGTGCATCGTTGAACTTTATTCGACTTTTTGCGGCGAAGCGCCATAAAAAAAACTATTTATCGATGGTTTTCCGAATTTATTCGGGGCCGTGGTTCGCTTACCGACGAAGTTCGAGAAGGTAGTCTGAAAACAGTTGTTGTCCCAAAAACATTGTTGCTGTGTGTGAACTGATACTGAAAGATCGTCATGTAACTTATCGTGAGATTCAGGCATCCTTAGGCATTAGTAGGACCAGCATAAAGTCAATATTGCATGCGTCAATAGGCGGGCGTGTAGCGGTCATTTTAAGTCACTGTAAACAATACAGGTCATGCTCAAATGACAAAACGGTCTGAAGAAGGATATGGTTGGAAAGGTCAAACTTTCAATTGGAAAAGTCACATGGCACCTCTAAACACTAGTATTGCCAAGGCTAAAAATATAAAAGGCAACCCTCGTACTTACTTTTGAAGCTCTGGACTAACAAGATACAATTTTTTGAAGTACAATCTTGGATAACATCAATGAAAATATTCCTTAAAACATAACTGTCATTTTATTTTATTATTATATGGATATTTTTTTTCAATTTGACACTGTTTCCTATTTTCATTTAGGTTTGAAGTTCCAGAAGAAAAAAAAATAGTTTTGAAGTGTATTTTTGAAAAAGATCAATTACTGCATACCTGGTAATTAAAGCAATGTAAGAAATGCTTGAATTAATTCAATTGAGCGCACATTTGGGAAAAAGTCCAATAAGTCGAACCTAAAATTTGTTCAGCTTATACCAAAGAAAAATGCTATCATTTTGCTTCTTATGACAAAAATTGTTTCCGTCATTTAGAAATTTTAAATTTGTTCACTATTTTAGAACGTTTCAAACACCGCGCAAAATGTGTTTTTCCTTGAAACCAGAACAACATGGTTTTCGGGTTCAAGCTGAAGAAAGTTCAGGTTCGACATATTCAATTTTCTCAAGAAAAAAAGTTTGTATATATCTAAATCCAAAAAAACAACATTTTTTTGGTACAAAAGAATGGTGAATCAGGCGCAAGTTTTTCTTCGAATTACGAATTTGTTATTATTATTCATGAGAAAAAAAAATACATCAACAATATGAGCGATAATTCTCGAAAAAAAATATTTCTACTTTTTTGAGTTCTCAAAGTTTGAAATTTTGAAGTCATTGAAAAAAGAAGAGAAGATATGAACAGATTTCAGAAAAAAATTACTTCTTTAAGTTGCCAATCCAAAACTTTTTTTTCTTCAGCTCGAACAATTCAATTAGTTTTAGGATTTTCACTCCGCGTCACTGGAGATGTAAAATTTTTTCGAATTGGTTTTCTGACTCTGGGAACTACATATAAACCAGCAAATTTATTATCAAGGATTTCTCATTTCAATAAAGCTCAAAATGAAATATTTTCAATAATAATTTTTCCAAAATGTTAGCACACTCTTTAAAAGACATATCCTGCCTTCAATATAACATGATATAGATCACACCCTCTTGTCCAATTGTCCATTCTTCATAAATTTAAAAATTAAAAAGGGAATTCTTCCAATTTTTGAGTTACACAGGTTTTCCGAAATATTGGGAGTAAACTTTCTGACATATGATTAGTTGGCAAAAATTTTACTTGACGAGTAATATTATTGATTAAACTAAAAAAATCAGCTTTTCCAATATTGCTAGATCAGAAAGAAGATTCCGAATGTAAAATAAATTTCTTGATGAACTATCAGGACTGTATTATCGCTGGACTTGTAAATCCATTTTCTGGAAAATTGAACATCAAAAGGTGTATACACATTTGTATAGAAAAATTACGGCTATTCAAACTAAAATTTCAGTGAATGGAGACATGACCTTCTTAAGCAGTTATTTATTTAAACGATAAACATATTTCCAGCTATTCTCCAATATTTTCGTTGACATTGGTATCATTCATTTTGTGACAAGAAATTATAACAATAAAATAAGAAAATTCATTGATAAAAATAAAAAATTCGTCAAGGCATATAATTACCAATCAATATTATACCCATAAGACTACAAAAAGTTTCGAGTAGCCGCAAAACTGTACATAAGGCCCAAATTTTCGAATTGAAAAATAGGTATTCTATCGTGAAATTTCCAGAGGATTCTGAATTTCGAATGGGAAATGAGATATTTCCATTATTCAACATAGTCTTGACCCCAAGAGGCCTAAAAATATACATGAGTATGCAATAGTGTACGTAAGGCCCAAAAATTGAATTTTGAGTTCATGTATTCTTACATGAAAATTTCCGTAGATTCCGAATCTGAAATCAAAAATGAGATTTTTTCTACTATTTAACATGTTTTGGGACTCATAAGACCCAAAAATTCTGCGGGCCCAGAATTTGAGGCCAATTTTCGAAATAACTCGTTGAAATGAAAAACTTTTGTTTGACGTATTTTTTGAAAAAAGGGACTCCCAACGAAGAATCCACACGTTGTCAGAAACACTCATTATGTCACATTTAAATGGTCGCCATATTGGAATCATCGATTTCCAAAAGTTTTTTTATGTGCATATATTTCAAGGAAAATTATCGATGACCAAATTTGAATACTTACCAGCACCATGTGACAACGCTATCAGGCTCATTTTTATAATTAAAGGAAAAAAAAACTGGAAAAAATGGACTTTTTTCCAAAAATGGCAAAAAAAGCGCATAAGGAATATTTTTTTGTCAATTTCGTCAGCAGATTCGGAAAGAGCGATCCCAAAAGCATCAGAATATGTATTTAATTTTTTTTTTTTCTAGTGCGTTTTCATCAAAAGTTATCCAGTCGAAATCGGTGAAAAATGTTGGTCACTTTGGGCATTGATTGGTTAAAAAATTACCAAGCATCTAAGGAAAGATGATTTGAAAACGAGTTTCATATTCTACGTCGGAAGAATAATCCTCCTGTCCCGTTTTTACATTCTTATTTCAATGAAAAAATATTGGTTTTATGTGAAAATTGAGTTTTGAAATCTCCACGTTTTGAAATCCCCTGAGTCAGAAATTAGTATACATTGCGTGACTAGTGTCAACAGACCGCTATTTTTAAACGAGCGTAATGTTTTTGTAACGAGTGGTAGGTGAGGACGCCGCACAGTGGACCTATTTTGAAATTCTGTCTCAAAATTGTAGAACTTTAGATCGGAATGACCTAGAGGGATATATTTTTTTTCAATTAAAGAAAAAACCTTTCCGAATATAGAAAAATTATGAAGGAAGTCAAACAAAAAATTGTGACCTTGATAATCTGTGTTGAAGATGGAATTTTTGGCAAAAAAATCGTTTATTGAATACCAAAAACGCTTAGATTCTACATTTGATGTGCTATACATTTATTTATATAGATTTTTGCATGCCCAACCCGAATCTGACATGTGAGTCGTTGCAAGACCAAATCCAAAATGGCGGAACCAATATGGCAGACTAAAATTGTAAAACGGAACCAATATGACTAAAATTTGCTACAAGATGGGTTTTCCGGTCGCTGATTACAAACCGAAGGTCAAACTTAAAAAATTCAAAATGGCGGATCCAATATGGCGGACAGAAATTGTAAAAGGAAACCGATTCGACTAAAATTTGCTACAAGAGGGTTTGTCGGGTCGCTGATTTCAAGTGCATGGTCAAAATTGAAAAATTCAGAATGGCGGATCCAACATGGCGGACCAAAATTCTTAAAGTAACTGATTTTACTACAATTTTCCACAATAGGGTTTTTCAGGTCGCTGATTTCAAATCCGGGGTCAAAATTGAAAAATTCAAAATAGCGGATCCAATATGGTGGACCAAAATTATAGAACAAAATTTATTCGACTTAAAATAGCCTATCCGAGGGTTTGTAGGTGGCTGACTTGAAATCCAAAGTCAAAATTCCATAATTCGAAAAAGTGGTCGAATCCTCTTCTTTTGCACCATTTTGGTCCACCATTTTGAATTTTTCAATTTTGACCCTGGATTTGGAATCAGCGCCCCGTAAAAGCTCCTTGTAGCAAATTTTAGTCAAATCGGTTTCCTTTTACCATTTTTGTCCGCCATATTATATCCGCCATTTTGAATTTTTTGAATTTTGACCCCAGATTTGAAATCATCAGCGACCCGAAAACCCCCTTGTAGCAAATTTCAGTCACAACGGTTTCCTTTTACATTTTTGGTCCGCCGTATTGGATCAGCAATTTAGAATTTCTTAATTTTGACCCCGGGTTTGAAATCAGCGAACCGAAAAACCCCCTTGTAGCAAATTTTAGTCACATTGGTTTCATTTCACAATTTTTGCCCATCATATTGGATCCGACATTTTGAATTTTCAAATTTTGACCTTGGATTTATAATTATCGACCTGAAAAACCACCTTGTAGCAAATTTTAGTCAAATCGGTTTCGTTTTACAATTTTAGTCTGCCATATTGGCTCCGCCATTTTGGATTTTGTCTTACAACGATTTACATGTCAGATTCGGATTGGGCATGCAAAAATCTATATAAAAACATTTATAGCACATAAAATGTAAAATCTGAGCGTTTTTGGTATTCAATAAACGATTTTTCTCGCCAAAAATTCCATCTTCAACACAGATTTTTAATTTCACAATTTTTTTGTTTGACTGTCTCTATAATTTTTCTATGTTCGGAAAGGTTTTTTTTCAATTAAAAAAAATATCCCTCTAGGTCATTCCGATCCAAAGTTCTACGATTTTGAGACAGAATTTCAAAAAAGGTCCACTGTGCGCCGTAGCATTCGAAAAGTCGAACAATTTATTCTCCCGACTTTTTTCGATGAAGTGAAAATTATCAGACTTATATTTTTTCTCATTGAGTGAATGTTCATAGTCGCATCAACTACGAGGGTCATTAGCGACTGAACTACAGATTCAATTATAAACTGTAGGATATTTGTGTGATAGTACACCAAGGGACAGAAGTAATACTTTCTGAAAACACATTCAGCCTCGCTTCCTGCTTTGGAAATCGAACCCGCGCCAGTGTGGCTGCCAAGGCTGAAGTGTTGCAACATAAGACATTGTTTTAGACATTTGTGGACATTTTTTCAATTGTTTGAATTACAAATAAATTTTGTTCAGTAATTTTAACGTTTGATTCACAAGAATTGCTTAAAATTGTTGATACGTCTTCCTTATCAGAGATATAGCATCGTCAAAATTGAAAGAAAAAAAAAAATTGATTATCATTTCGAACTCGAAAGTTCATTGCCTCACTACCCGATTCGGGTAGTGTTTCTGGGTGGATAAATACTACCAGTGTGGGTCCACCACACCCACGAAAATTGAAAAAATTGAAATTCAATTGAAATTGGAAAAAGAAAAACGAAAATGAAAAATGTAGGCCAAACAACGCACAATATGAAAAAAAGTCAGGAAAAGGAAAAAGTCGTTTCTTGGAAGTCCTAAAAAATTATGATAGCAACTTTTTGAATTCTCTTGAAAAATCTTAAATTCAAATTTTAATTGCACAACTAATGAAAAATGAAAAACTGCATTTTGCGGTCAAACTATGCATAATAAGACAGAAGTTGTTCACCCAAAAGAGAGCCACAAATTTTTCTAATCATGTTTCCTTCTTTTTTGTTATTTCTTCCGTCTTTTTTATTGTTATTATTATCAAATCATAATATGAAAGCATTTATAATATTTACGACGTTGGATAAGATCTTGAATTTGATTTTTATATAATTTAAAATTCTTCAGTTTCAAAAATGACATTACAAATAAGCAAATTGAATTTTCGCAAGAAGGATAAAAGGTACAATACAGTGTTCAATAACAAAATTGTTTTTGAATTAGGTCTTGAAATTTGTTTTTAACCTTTTTTTCTAAAGAGACACGTGATGAGAATTATGTTTTCTGAAGCAGATTTTTGGCATTTGTTATAGAAAAGTAAATTAGTTTATATCTTAAACAATTTTGGTCATCTTACATCCTTAATATAAAATCTCTGAACGATATTGTCGTTTTCGATTCTGACGATTTTCGAGAGTAACGGTTAGTGATGCTAATTGAATCGCCTTTATGTTCGCATGTTTGGATTTTAGTATAGTTGATTGTCTGTAGTGCGCGCTTGTATTTTAATTCCCAATGAGCACGCGAACTAGAAACAATAAGCGCCATTCAGATGCGTATGTCAAGGTGGTCTTTTCGGGATCACTATGGGAAATAGTAATCGAATCGAATCGTAGTTCGAGTTCGATAATACGACACGTGTTTTTTCGTATTTAGTATAACGCGCGGCTCAGTGTTGCCAATCGTTGCACGGTAAAGGAGAAATACGTGAAATATATTCTAAGGTGAGTAATGAACCATAACCTCAATTGTGATGGTAGTCTGTTTCTAAACTTTTTACGCAAACAAGAAATTTTTTAATTAATCATTTTTACGCTCTGTAACGGTGATTTCTATTATAATTTAATCATAGTTATGATATTAAATATCATTTGTGAAACTCTTGTACGTTTTGTTTCTGCTTTCCCTATAGGATTTAAATCTCCATTTCCTTATAGTGACACATTCGAATAATTATTTTTTTTCTGTTTCAATAGAAGTATGTCAGAGATCTGTGTATGTCTACAGATCAAAAATTTTATAATTTGAAAAGATGCTCGAATTAAGCATTTTTACGCTCTTAAGGGGAACTTCTTAAAAAAAAACACCGATACTTTAAGGAATTGATTTGGATAATTTTAAGGGATTTTAAAGAAGTTCAAAGAGTATAAGGTATTTTTCTTAAATCCAAGGAATTTTCAAGATCTTGAAACAATTGTAAGGAATTTCAAGAGATTTCGAAGAATTTGAAATATTTTGAGGTATCATAAAAGATTTAAAGGAATTTTTAATTGATTTCACTAATTTAATAGGATTTCAGAGAATTACAAAAATGTCAATGGATTCTAAAAGTTTCATCTTGATATATTGTAGGAAAATATTTGAAAGAATTTCAGTAGATTCCGCGGAATTTCTTATTTATTTTAATAATTTTAAGGAATTTTAAAAGACTGGGAATATTTTGGGGCATTTTAAAAGAATCCAATGCATTTGAAAAATATGTCAATAACTGCAATGAATGCCAACAAATTTTGAAGGGTTTGAAATATTTTAGGATATTTTAACAGATTTCAAGGAATTTTCAACTGATTTTAGTAATTCAATTCATTCAAAAGGATTTTTGAAGGAATTTTGTAAGATTAGGAATATTTGAGGGTATTTCAAAAGAATCCAAGGTATTTCCAAGAGATTTCAACAATTTGAAGGAATTTCAGAAAAATTTAAAGAATTCGAAAACTTTTAGAGATTTCTTAAAGATTCCGAAGATTTTTCATTTGATTTTAGTACTTTCATTGATTTTTTGGAATTTCTAATGACTACAAGGAATTTTTTTGTTTGAATAATTTGAAGGAATTTCAAAGGATTTGAAATATTTTAGGTTATTTTCTAAATTTTCATTTGATTTTATAAAGATTTAAAAAAATTTCAAGAATCCAAAGAATTTCGAATTTACTGCAGAGGATTTCAAATATTTTTTTAAATTTTCATTTGATTTTGAGGGTATTGGAAATATTTTAAAGTATCTTAGAAGATTACAGGGCATTCTGAATGAATATGTGAGGAATTTGAAAATACTCCAAGAGATTTCGATAATTTTAAGGACTTTCAAAAAATGGTAAAGGATTTGAGAACTTTTATAGTATTTCAAAAGATGCCAAGATATTTTCGTGAGCTTTTAAAAATTACAAGGGATTTTGAAGAGCTTAACAAATTTCTTAAAAATACCTTAGGGTATTTTGAAAGCTCCAAGGAATTTTTAAATTGATTCCAGTAATTTAATGTTACTCATAGGATTTGAATTATTTTATTGCTTTATTCTTTTTCATACAAAAAATTAAGAGGAACAATGAAGTGAACATTGTAACTATAAATATATTTCCAAAAAGTGTACAATTTCAGGCGCGTTCGTTACGGACTGAGGAGGGCACAGAAAGGAAAATAAGAAAAATGTATAATTTTGTTATTAAATTGCTGCATGCATTCGGGCGATAGTATTTTGTGATTCGGCGGATTTCGCGGTCATAGCCGCGAGCTTATTTCCCGGGATACACATGTAGCCCGATACCCATGCTAGCATAATATTACAATTAGGCGTGGTAAGAAGGGAGGAGATACGATTTCTGATTAGTAAGATAAGGTGAGATTTAATTTTTGAGGGTTTAGTTGAAGAGACACTTTCTAAGACACTTATCGAGTGCTTAAAAATACATACTTTCTTAAACTTTTGCTCTATAATGAAATCTAGTGTATATAGAATGACTATTGCTTCAATAAAAAAATTATGCAGAATAATTTATTCTTCATGAGTGTTCAAATTAATCAGTGGGGCAAACTGAGGCGCAGTCAGCAGCCTTGTCGTCTTGAGACTTTCAGCCGTCCGTATAGAAAATCAAGGAGTTTCCAAACTCTTCAATAGAAATCTGGAAGAAATTGGGTCAATCCGAGAAATTTTGAGTTAAAAAGCCTATTTAAAGATTCATTTAACAAGAGAAAGTGTGATCACTATATGGAAATTTAGAGAGGGAATGATGGAAAGATCTGCGTATTTGGGGCATAAGATTCCGGTTTTGATGTGTCCCATTCCAAAAATACCCAAGCTTGTTCATTAGGGCGTGATTGATATTTGAGAACATATTCACGATATATTTCTCGAATAAAAAACTGAATCGAAATTTAAAAGGGGGTTCACATGTTTCTGCTAAAATGACATTTATAGGGATACTTGTCCTATAGCCTACGGCTAATCTCAGGGCTCCGTTTCTAACACCTGTTATCTTTAAAATCGATTTTTCAATTTCAATTTTTGAAGCATATGACTAAAAAACTTCCTATAGAGCAATATGTTCCAAAAATTTAAGTTTCAAAATCCATTTTAAAGACAGCAGGGGTCAACCGGAACGGCCATGTGAATTTTCTATGCGCTCAGACTATCCAGCGGCTCAATTATGAACTGAGGATAATTTTTGATTTCACTACTCTCCTCCGATTTCCTGAACGACAAGAGATGAAATATCACTTGCTATTGCAATTCATATTTTAAATTCCTTAAGAATAAAACTTCACTTCGCATGTTCCAAAGTCATGTTTCTAAGATATTGGCTCGGACTGTAGAAGACCGTAAAGACGACAAAAGACGTGACAGAAAGCCATTTCTTCCTGCGCGTGTCGACCAGTAGTTGAATGAAATAAAAGTGTTTTCGAAAGCCGGACAGAAGAAAGAAATATGTAAGTCTAGCGAGAGAAAGAGCGTCACTCTGACATAATAAGAGAGCTTTACCTGCGAAATTTTTTAGCAAGTGCAGAAAGAATTTTTATTAGTTCCATCCATGGAATTTGGTGTTATTCTACAACGACGTATGCAGGGTTTCACGTGCAAAGGAAAGGCCCTACGATATCTAGAGGATTCTCCAGAACTAAGACATTCGTGAGATATCTCAAGTGGCAAAGAAAATTTTATGGTCCTCAGATCGTTTTATGACCATCTCTTGGATTTCCACTTTGAAATTCTTGTCCTGTATGCTAGCTCCATTGATCTTCCCATGACTTGAAAACTAGAATTTGTGATTGAATGATATTCCAAACATTTTCTACTCTGACAGATACAAAAATACCTTATTATTTACAGCAGGGGCGGATTCAATGGCTTTATACATGATTTCACACATTTATTATTAATTTTAGACTAGTAATACTAAGTCGAAATTTTAGCCCTCCTTTAGACCTCTAAATTGTAGGACTTAGTAGGAATTAGGAAAGCTTATAGAGGTCTTAATTTGTATTAGATTAAGTCCTCTTTTAGTCCTCCAAAGTGGCACAAAAGTGCATTTTTCCAATTTCAGGGCTAAAAGAGGGCATAATTTAATAAAAATGTAGCCCTCCCATCTAATCTGTTTAGGCCCTACTGTAGCCCTCGAAATCCTCTAGACGGAAAGTGATGTCACATGACCGTTTGTCCCAGGACAAATACGCGTACACCAAAAGTATAGAAATTAATTTTGAATCTGATTATAATCCCATAAAGAAGTATTCTTTTTTAACACAATTTTTAGGGTAAACTTTATTACTCAGTAGTTGCATTAAGCACATTCGATATTCTTTTGATCAGTTCACTATTTGTTGTAATTGGTTTTCATACTATCAGTTGAAAACTGCTGTAAAAAAGCAGTGCTGTTTTTAATGGAAATATAATGAGATTACAAAATTAGTGTCCACCCGTTTGTCCAGGAGTGAACGGTCTTCACATGTGACGTCACTTCTCACCCTGAAGGAGTTCGAGCTCCGTACCTGAAAAACTATTTCAGATTACTACTTTATAGGAAACATAAGGACGATAAATACAACAGTTTCTGTCATTATAAGTGATATTATGAAATAAAATATTTGAAGTGTTCAACTACACGAAGTACAGTGAGAGTGAGTGAGTACTACACTTCAAAAGAGTCAAAACACAAATTTTAATGAATAAATGCTTACCATACAAGCATGAAATAAATATGATGAAGATTTCTTTTGCGCATGTTTACAGAGACGTTAGAGTTCACTTCAGATGGTTTACCACCATTGGTAGAGCCAGAACTTTTGTTGATGATTTTAGTTTGTTGGTGAGTATTGCATTTGCTTGTTCCCTACACTTGTGGGGCAATTGTGTCTCAAAATCTCCACGAGATGTCGAGCGTACTCTTGAAATTTCTTTAACGTGGTATTTCCTTTTGTCAAAAGCACACTTGTTTATGTTCTTTTTCAACCTGGTTTTGTCAACATTGCCATTTGACGCCCGATTTGCCCAATCTGCAACATGAAAATTAAAAAAAGTTAGAAAAATGTAATAGCTATTTACTTGGCAAGTGTGGAAAGTAGGCAGTTCCCGATGAGCGTGAAGGTGTCGTCACGAGCCGAGGGCGAGTGATGGCATTACACGAATCGGAGATTGCCTGCTTCTCACATGTCAAGTACAATACTTTTTATAGCGAGTCTAAGGAAAAAGTTCGATTTTCTGAGTGAGACTCTTCCTTTCCAACTCTAGAGGTGTAAAGTAGCATACTTTACAAACTCTTGAGGTGTAAAGTGAGAAGTTCAGAAATCGGCAACTTTGCAGAGTCTACGGAGGGACGGAAAATCGAACTTTCCGCAGACGTGCTGTGAAAATTTATTATTAAAACGTCGGATCAAAAAGCATATTACCAAACAGTTCTTTATATAATTGAGGAAGCCTATCGTTCACCACGTTGACATTTTTTAGATGGCAGTTGCTCCTAGTGGGACCCTGCGGTGGTTGTTTAACACTTTTTTTTTAAATTACACACACACACACACACCCACACACATACATATATATATATATATATATATATATATATATGTATAGACTGTACGTTGTCACCTCCGTGTAGTTGGCTCTACGTTCTCGCCTCCGCTATTTTCCGTGTAAATATTTGAAATTTATATGCATATATACGTTGAGGGGGGGCCTCTGATCAGGTTTCTCAAGAGAGCGGTAACAATTTATCATTTTGAAATTTATATATATTTGTGATACTGGGTGTACGAAGTGACCTCCTCTATATATAAGGAAGCGCGTTAGACGTTATACGTTCTCACCTCAAGCGGTGTTGCCACGTCTGGGAGGTAGGAAATTTTACCTGGCGCCCATGTCTCTCAGGTATCTATGAGATCTGACAATTAAGTCATAATCAGAGAATAAAGCTTATTCGAAATATCATTGGTTTAGAAGAAATTATTTTGAAAAATGTTATTTATTATAATATATCGCTTCAGAGATCTCTCGAAAATTTGTTTTTGGCTTTAGTTATGATTTGCTTGCAGTTTTTTTACTGCAGATTGCTTTTGATACATGAAAATCTACTTTATACTGACAATTAGATGTTTAAATGAATTGTTCAAACAATTTGCTATTGTTTTTAGCAATTTTCTCTTAGAATAGAGTTAGAATGTCGCGTTTTTTTTTAAATTGCACTTTTTGTCCAATTTTCAATGAGAGCGAGTTAATACATCATTTATGTTAATAAAAAAAAAATTGTTTAACATACTTTTTATTATTGTTAAAGATATTCTCTTTCAGTAATGCTAGGAATTGCGGTTTTTTCTCAAATTTGCAACTTTTTGTCCACTTTTCACTTGAAATGAGTTAATATTCATTTTAATTCAGGAAAAATAATTGTTTAAACGAGCTGCTATTGTTATTAGCTATCTTCTCTTAGATAAGTGCTAGAAAGTTGCGGTTTTTTCTAAAAATTTCGACTTTTTGTCAAATTTCTGATTAAAGTCAAGTGATGTTTAATTCAAGTTGACAAAAATAATTGTTCGCACAATTTATTATTATTGTTGATGATATTCCCTTTGCTCGATGGTAGAAAGATGTTGTTTTTTCTGAAATTTCTAACTATATGTCTATTTTCCACCTGTAGTGACCTAAGCATGATTTGAGTTAAGCAAATAAAATTGTACGAACAAATTATTGTTGTTTATAACTATCTTCATCAATATTAATGCCAGATAGTTGCAGTTTTCTTCTGAAATTTTTAACTTTTTGTCCACTTTAAGCTTATTGAGGTGGGAGAACTTGGTCATTAAATGACTTGTGAAAGTTTTGTTTTGCATTAAAACAATAAGTTTATTGCAAAACTTAAAAGAAAAATTTGGAATTGCAAATATTTTAATATTGGCCCGGAAGGGGGAGAGGTGGCCGGGTCCTTCCTCGGAGAAAATAATTCTCGTCGGTGACAATATATAATCGAGGGTAGTCAACATTTTTTCATTTCTCGAATTCTCATACACATCGCCCGGCCATTTGTTCGAATCCACACAAAAAAATCAGTTTTTTCAGTTTACAAAAAAATTATATTCAGAGGTGTCGCAAGCCCATGAAGTTTAACACGTATTTCCCATCAGGGAAAAAGACGTTTTTGTACATTTCATTCAGAATCGTCAATATTAGCTGAATCGAGTTGAAACTCAAAACTTCTCTTCACAAATAGCCATAGAATACAAGTCAAATATATCATTTATCAAATATCACCCTCCTAAGTCTGTTTTATAGGGTCCCAAAAAAACCATATGTGAAAAAATGGGTTTTGCGAGTTTTTAGCGCTAATTATGATTTTTTGGGGTTTTTCAACAATGCTAGAAAATTGTAGTTTGTTCTTAATTTTTCACTTTGTCTTCAATTTTCAACTAAAGCCAGTTGAATAATAAGATAAGTGCTGAAAAGTTGCGGTTTTTTCTGAAACCTTAAAATTTTTGTCCACTTTTCCCTTAGTTGGGTAATGATTAATGTAAGTTAACAAACATGCTTATTTAAACAATGTATTATTGTTTATATCTATCTTCTCTTGGAGTAATGCTAGAAAATTTCTTTCTTTTTGTAATCTTGATTTTGCTTTGACTTTTCAGTTATGAACAAATAACAAGTGAACCTCAACAAAAATAATGTTTGAAATGATATTTTACTTTCTTAAGTGAATTATTTTTGCTCTTTTCGCAAAGTTTGAACAAATTAATCACAAAAAAGCTATTTCACACAAGAGACACAGACAGGCATGAAATAATTAGGGGTAGATGGGAGGACTAGGTCTGAAAATGACTTGTAAACATTTTGTTTTCAATTACAACAAGAAGTTCATTGCAGAGCGTAGAAGAAAAATTTGGAATTGAACATATTTTGATATCAGCACCCTCCCCCTCGCAGCAAAATATACTCACGAAAAAAAACTACAAAATATGTTTTTCTCTCATATTTATATAGTATTTGTTCATAACTAACAAGGCAAAGCAAAGTTAACCGTTTTAGAAAAAACCGGAACTTTCTAACACTTATCTGAGGGACGATAGTTTTCAAAAATAATAATTTGCTTAAACAAGAATTTTTATTAACTTGCATTAATTATCATATCACTAAGTGAAGGATGCCAAAAAGTTAAAAATTTCAGGGAAAAAAGCGCAACTATCTGACATTAATATAGTTTTCAAACTAGAATGAAAAGATCTATCAGAGTCAAAAAGAAAATGTAAAATTCCTATGTTGTTTTAGATACTGCACATTTCAATTTTTGTCTCTCGATGAATATTAAAAATGTTAAATTAGTTTCACTATGAAATATTTTAAAATTACAAAATTTCATATTATAAGCATTGATGACTATCAATGCTTATAATATGAAAATGTAATGATTTCATATTTCAATATGCTGAGTTGTTTGGTTTCAATGACAAAGAAAAATATTTTCTGTTTTTTTTTAAATTTTGAATTCATAGAATCGTAATAAAACAACTTAAAATTAAATATTGAACACTTAAAATTCAACTCAAAGAAAAACAGAATTTCAAAATTAGAAGCCTTGAATGGTGCAATTTGAAAAATTGGAAGCATAGCGATCTTCTTTTGCATTATATTTCAAAATTTCCAACGTGATAATATTTCAAACCTTTAGTTGAAGATTCTCACGAATGAATCATTTCAAATGTATTTGATTGGATGATTTAAAGAATGAATAAAGATTCTGAATGACTGGTTAAAAGTTGAATGATTTATATTTAAAAAGTTAAAAATTATGTTTATATGAAATTGATACCTCAGTAATTGAATAAATTTTTTCAATCCTGACTGGTTAACATTTTAGGGTTCTAAATTTTCATGTTGAACGCTGAACTTTCCATTCTTCTCTTTCGGAAGTATAGTTTTGCAAATAAAAATTGAAATCATGAAATTGAGAACAGTATAATTGTCAATTGGAAAAATGTTAATTTTCCCACGATTTTAATTAACTTAAATTAATTTAAAATTTAAAGGGGAAGAGTATAAAAACGTTTTAATATCGCAATTCTAGGTATTTAAAAATTGGTCCAGTTCTTAATGAAGTTGAGATTTGCTTAATTTTCAACACGTCGTATGAGAAATGTTTTTATTTTTAATGTTGCGTACTTAAAATTTCTTTATTTCTAACTTTTTTTTAGAATTATTCAATTGTAAAAGTTTATGATTGTAAATTTTTCCAGCTTGTACTAACAATTTAAAATCCTAAAACTTCAGAAGCATTGACTTTGAACAATTCAATTTAGTTCTTCACTTGTTAATTGTAGAATTGTAATCATTTTTAGTTTCAAATTGACGAAATTCTAAATTTTTCAATTTTAAATTATTAGAATTTGAACGCTTCGGATTATAAAAAAATAGAACTCGAATTTAGTTGAATTTTATATGATCCAATTTTCAAAATTTTAATCTGAAATTATTCAATTTTGAACAGTTTTGAATTGTCCTGTTTCCGAAATCTTAATCTGAAATCTTTTGATTTAGAGATTTTCCAATTAAAAATAAAATGTTTTGATTATTAACGCTTTGAAGCAATACTGATATAACAAAAACTCCTTTCTAATGTAAATGTCCACTTTTAAAATTTTGTTGTCAACATTTTCGTATTTTGAGAGCACCTGATGAAAAAATTTTCAATTTAAAGTTATTTAATTTCAAGCTCTTCTATTAAGAAGTGAGATGAGTGAAATTATTTTCTATTACATTAGAAATATTGTGCTTTTGTCCAAATTTTGCCTAGGTAATCTAAACTTGTTTGATTTTGAACGTTTTTAATTCAGAATCATTAAATATATACCTTTTTGAATACCAAACGCTTCCAATTTCAAATTATTAAATATTGTTTCAACAATTTGTTAATATCTGACATTTGAAAAAAAAATTATAAACTTATTTTTACATTTTTTATTTCATTAATGTTATGAAATAAAGATACAGACATTTACAGCTAGTTCATGAAAAATGTAATTTACAGGTTTCGGATTTCTGACACTATTGTCACTGTTGGCCACTTTTTTTCAGCGATGATACTGTTTTGACAAAAATGCTACTAATGTCACTAATTTTCCACGTTCCACCTTAAAATAATTTTAAATATTTTCGCTGATTGGTTAAAATAACATGTCCAACATCTCAAGTATATAAATACAAAAATGGTCCCAATGGATAATATAACACAAATTTATTCATAATACTTTTAATTCATCTATTCTTTATTACCATATCAGGCCTCGGGTTATAAGACATTTTCGATTTTCTTTTCGAAAACAGATTTTTCAAAATTGCACCATTTCAATTTGTAACAATTATTGGCTGAAGATTTTAAAGTTAAAAACGAAGGAAATAAAATAATTTCAAATTCGAATATTAAAAAATGGGCAAATGTACATTTCAATCGTACTGTTGCAAATTTGTATAATTTCCAAATAGAAGCCTAAATTATTCTCGATATATTTCAGCTTCAATATTGCTTAAAAATTCATTGTATCATATTGAAAGAGCGTTCAAAACAGCAATTTGATGAAAATGTAATTTTCTTCATTACTAAATATATATCATCCATGATTCAGTTTTATAGTATACAATAAAATAAATAAAAATTGGAACTGATATCTGGATATTTAACTATGAAACGATGATCTACAAATATTAGGAGGTTAAACCTAGGTATTAAAATTTAGAAATTCAATTTTAGATTTAATTTTAAATTTTGAATTTAAAAAAAATTTAATTTAATTTAATTAATTAAATTTAAATTCGAATAATTAATTTTAAAAAATTTAAAAATTCAAAGTTTGAAACAGATTTTCCTTTTGGAACTCGATTTGAACAAAAAAACAGGTACCCAATATCGCTGCCGTTTTTCCTTTTGGAACGTGCGATATTTCAGTTGCAGTTTATGGTGAGGGGGAAGGGTTCCGGCATGAAGGCGACATTGCCACCTCAGGTAGTGCACCTGTCTTTTCAAAAGTGTCTAAATTTGTGGTACACGATGGCGACGAAATTATACCTACCTTTTCAAATCTTCTTCGATCTTACTGTAATCTGTGAGATCCGTCATAAATTCGAACGTATTCATTTATATTTATTACTTTTTACGGTAAGCTCGGTAAATAATAAAATTCTTTTCCAATTTCCCAGTAGAGTGGGTCAAAAATAAATACTTTTGAAATTTGATATCGCTACAACGCGTAAAATAAGCTTATTGGGGTTCTGAAAAAGTATAATTGATTTGAAATCGATTCACGTGCAGCTTGGTTACCAGTACTCGAAAAAAAGGTTGAAAATTGTTCTTGTTTGCAGAGTTTTGAACTTATCTTGAGGTTTGATTTTTTTTACGTAACTGGATTTCAGAAGAATCCTCTCAATTTTTTGCAGATTTAAATCAATCATTTTTCTGAAAAATAATTCTCGTTCACTTCGCCCCTGTTTTCGGGGAAAAAATTGATTGGGTTTGTGAATAACAGAATTTCTTTGGGTACTTGAAAACTTTTCAGTGACAAAAATGCACTAGGAGAAAAAAATCGCCAAGACCAAGGAATCGAAATTGTAAATAAAGCAAATTTAAAAATTTTTGATTCCCGTATTCAATGAAATAATTTCCATAACTTGTGGATTAAACATTTTTCTAAGCACGTGTGAGCTTTTTATATGTAAAAATATTGTATTTAGACTTAGACATGAAATAGAAAAAAAATGCACAAGACCCACTAGTTTCAATTAGAATTACAGTAATTTATTTATTTTGTTTAATTCCTGGGCCT